>JAODPA010089743.1:0-23865 GCA_025585075.1 Nepenthes mirabilis | reverse complement strand
CATTGTTTAAGTTTATCACTTGATCATTTAGATATTGGATGTGGTGAATTAGATACTCTCAAGTTTGAAGACAAATAGATCTTCATCAAATAAATTTGATGTGAACTCAAAACGCTCACCAAAATTTGAGAAGAAAGACCGACATGAACTCAAGAATTCCAAATCAAAAACGATTCAAGGAGTTCAATGTCATAAAAGTAAAGGTTTCGGTCACTATCGGGCTGAATGCCCAAACCTTAAACGCCAATAAGGTCAAGCCTTTAAAGTTAATGTGACCTTAAACGATGACGAAGAAGAAGAGGTTAAAAAATACTCTGAAGATGGTCCTGTCAAGTATATATGGCCTTTGTGACCTCAATATGTGAGAATGATGAACATGTAGAAGCAAGTCTTAAACTATCCGATGACTCCAAAAACGAGTCAGAATTTGAACTGTATGATCTTCAGGATGCTTATAATAAATTGTTTAAAGAACGTTTTCACGTTAAGAAAACGAATGTCTCACTCAAACACAAACTGACAAAAGTAGAAAAAGAAAAATTAACTCTAAAATCCGAGTTAGAGACAAAAGTACAAGAAATTGAGACCCTGAAAAGCTTCTTTACTGAAAAAATTACAACTCTTGAATCTGATCTTGAGACTGCTCGCTCTGATTTGAAATAATTTTCAAATGGGTCTAAAAAATTGAACCATATGCTTGGGTTGGGAAAACTCAGAGGAAATAAAACCGGATTGGGTCACTCAGAAAATTCCTTAAATGCCAATGTTAAATCTGGGACTGTATTTGTCTGACCTACTTCCACACCAAGACAAAGTAGCATCTTGTCGAGCCACATTGATCAGTCGTCGAGAGTTTCCCAAGAGAAGTTGATCAATTTCCAAAAAGTTAGGAAACATTCGTATCCATCGTGAGAGTATAGCACAAAAAGGTTTTGAATAGTGTAGGAATCCTTTTTGTGGATACATAGTTGATAGCTAAATATTTTGAATTTTGGATTTTGAAGTCTAGAGAGCATCATTTTGGTGGTTTGCTGTGATTAAATCTAAAAGGTAACGGGGGGGGGGGTGGTGACAAGGGAGCATACCTTTAAGATGTTCTTGGGAGATAAATTATCACGTACTAAGCTAAGAGGTGATGCTATGGGATTGGGCTTTGTATGTGACACACCATTGCTCAAAAGAGGGACTGCAGGTACTACTTCAGTTGGTGTAGTTGTTGGCTCCACTAGCGCCATACAAACAGTCTCTGGCTTCATATTTAGTTCTCATTGAACCTCGGCTAGCCAAAATTTAGCCAATTCAACTCTTTACATTGTAGCTCCCCCTAAAGAGATGAATGGGGTTCCAATGGATGAAAAAAGGGATTAAATTTGAGGAATATGACACCCATAGTTATAAAGGTACATTTGATGGCAGAATCATAGCAATGGTACCCTTTCTGATTTAAGCCATATCCTGAACGAACTGCTTTCCTTAAGCTAGCGCACTTAAACTTGCCAGTTTTCTCATATTTGAGACAAGTCTAGTAGAAAGAGGAGGTCTCTGTCCCTTCATCTGACACCTACGGTTAGACAAAAATTCCCGCATTTATTGACGGAAACTTATTGAAGTCTAAAATCTATTTGAGACTCTTTGGAATTAGAGAAAGGCAGCGGAAACTGGAGCATAATGTTGATACTATCTATTAGCAGGTTGAAAAACTCAAGACAGATGTCACTTGTTAAGTCTTTGATAATGAGACCTCTTTTAGTCTTCTTTTAGGAGGCAGATTTACAAAAGATAGAACCTCTATGGGTTAGTAGAATACTTCTCAATAAATAGCTTTATCGAAAAAATCATAACTATACTATACAATGAAATACTAGGAAAAGCCCACATACGCCGAAGGCTTTTTATTGCCGTCGGAAAAAGTAAAAGTCCCATCAGGAAATGATCTATTGAATAGAGGGAACTCCACCTCTAGAGAAGATACAACATATTTCACTATCCATTCTATTAAGTTATTCAGTAATTCCTTTTGATCACTGAAGGAAAGGTTGGTCATAAATTTGGAGTGCCGTCCCATTCTTGAGTGAGTTGGAGCGCAGCCATCTTATCCACTGAACTAGCTAGAAGCTATTGTTTCGGGTTGAAGCACTAAAAGAAAAGGACCGGAAAATGTGGCGGCATAGGAGATTAGATGCACGTACACTGTCAATTGATTAATAACAATTTACTTATGGTAAGGAGATTATCTAATTAAAGAATTAGTGAATCTGTTCCGCTCAAAATGGGAATGGGTTAGGGTTATGAACAATAACTAAGGGCCCTGAAACTATCACTTGGATCATCTACTCCTCTGCCCTTCCCTTTCGAAGGCTCTATGACTCAAAGATGACTTTTCCTAAGGGGAACCAAACCCTTGGGGATGTGGTAATACATCTAAGAAATTATTCCATCAAACGTACTCTCCCCTGGATATGGGAATAGTTACATGAACTAAATGTCCTATCCAAGCCTGACCTTGAGATGTGGATCATCTAAGGCACATTAGCATGACGTACTTCTCCTGTTCGAATCAGACTTTGAAACCAAACTTCTCCTTAGGAAGATAGATGAGGCGATTTGGGTGAGATTCAATTTAGATCCAACTTTCGATTCACTCGTGAGATCCGGGGCTGCAACTCACTCGATAGGGAGATTCTCTATTGACTCTCTCTCTCTCTCTCACTTGTTTGCGAGTTTGACTCTTACCCTGCTTTAGACTTTTGATTTTTTGAGCTTCTCTAGACCACCCCACCACTGGCAGCCTTAGCTTGATCAAATAAGGGATCATACCGCTCTTAGAAACATGAAACAAAAGTACACTATCATAGTTCAGAGCCCAGCTCCAACGACTTCTTCGTGAGGTGAGGTACATTTTTTGGTTTGAATAGGGGATCGCCCTTTTTTTTGTTGAAGTAGCCACGACTTTGGTCGTAGTCAGTTTAAGCTCAAGTATTTACTTTTCTAGTTAGAGACCAACGTCTTGGGGCTAACGTAATATTGGAGTGAACCAAAAAAGTTTGGGTAGAGCTGGATCTAAGCGTTGGCTAGGTAAATGTCCTGTAGTAAGAGCAGCATGTTATACTGCGACATCGACTCCATGAGACCATTAATGTGGATCACTATCGGAAGGCTCTCGATAGAGAGTTTTTTGAATTACAAATATGGGCATCATCTCAGGATACGCAAGCTCAACATCAATTATCAATGTGTGCTGATTTCGTTATAGTTGACTTCAAAATTAGGATACTGGTTTCACCTTACTTATAATTAATCCTTTTTTTATTATATGTTAATTTCAGTTTATTAGTTCATAGCGAAGCTCAGCTGGAGGGACAGTCTAACATACATAATATGTCGAAAGAAATTTCACAAAAGAAAAAGCTTTTAATGCTTCTCAATATCCTGAATATCACTTGTAAATAATCCAAGGAATAGTTTGAGTTTGAGTTTGAGTTAAAAGATCGCTTGAAGAGGGCTGATTGCTACAAAAAAAGGGTCATAGCTTAATCAACTTGCAGTCAATTAGGCTATATGATCTTTGCTTTCTAATTGACTCTTGGATACAAATTACGAGAATGTATAATTTTTCTCACATTTATTCTTTCGATGACCCCTCTTAACTAAAACAAAAGATCACATGCTTAAAGTAAGGGGTTTGGGGCTACACCCCAAGGCTAATGATATATATAAATATGTCCCTCCTGTTGTGTTAATTACCGAATCGGTTGTTTGATTTTTCTACTCACCCTCTTACCAGAATTAGATGAGAAAAGACTATTGGGATTCTTTCTAAAACAAACTTGGGGATCTGCCCCAAACGCCGTAGGCCAAGAGTACCTTTTGGACTAGTATAGTATAGGAAAGGGGAAGTTTTTACTCTATTCCTTATCAGGTCTCTGGGTGAGACTATCCAGAAGAGAGTGGAAGAGCTCTGCTATACGAATTCATACGTAAGATGCCCAGTTGGATCACTAATTCGTAGAGGTTGTGGAGGTGAAAACGGTAACACAACCAAATACTTGATGTGAGGCTCCGGACCTAAAAACATAATAAATAGGAGGTAATTAATCTAAAAATAATTAATACTAGGTCTATTGTATGTGAAAGTATATGTATCAAAAATTAAACAGAGGAAAAATCGGGCTGCGGATTGCTGAAGTGCTACCAGCAGAGCTGCGCCTACTGTGTGGTCGAGCCTGGGCTCGAGCGCACGAAGGTAGTGGCACAGCACTCGTTGCGCACCTCTACGTGCTTGAGCGCGAGCCCGGCCAATAAGGTTTTGCTCATTGTTCGCTTGCCGAGCGCTTGAGTACCCAACAACGTTAAATACCGACTTGCTTCATATTTTCGCATTTCCCACGCAACAAAACCCTTGGAGAGAGATATAGAGAGCCGAACTAGAGAGAGAGAGAAGGAGATTGAGGCCACGAAATCCAAATTTGTCCGAAAGCTAGTTATAAAAATTATCGTACGCGTCGAGGTAAGTGTTCTCATACTCACTACTCATTCTTTTTTTATTGTTACTCGTTTTTCATCAGGTATTTTCGTCTCAACACCCACCCAAACCATGAAATGCATGTAACCCATGTCTAATGTTCGAAAAATATGTAGTTTATTGCTTGATTTACTCACCGATTCATCCGGTTAGGTTTCGCCAAACCCTAACCCATGCAAAAATTGGGGCTTTCTATTTTCTCTACCGTATTTTGATAAATTGATTTCAAAATATGAATCACCACGTCTCATTTATACATATATATCAGCCGGACATCCGATCTCACAAGAATCGATCCGTTTATGGCGTCCAGAAGCTCTAAAAATCCTCTGTTACTGTTCATCCGAATGAAAAAGGAAAAATTACATGCTTCTATCTCCATATTATGTTAAATTGATCTCAAAATGTGAATCATCACCTCCCAATTATGTATATATATTGGTCGGACGTCCGATTTTACAAGTTACGACCTGTTCGCGGCGTCCGAGATCTCTAAATATCCCCTGACACTGTTCACCCGAGATGAATGTATAAATTTACATACTTTACCTCCATTTAATACTTATGAAATTTATGTCTAATTGTTCATATTAAATTGTAAGCCTTGAAAATATGTATTTGTACACCGGAGGCAAGGAAATGTATTCCGAAGATCCTAAAGTGATATTTGCCCATCGGAGGTAAGAAATTCCAAATTCTCTCATGGAATTAAATTGAATCGTTGAAAGGTAAAGAAAGATGAGAACCGAGCAAGCAATTGGAGAGAAAATCCACAATGTATGCATGATAGAACTGATCTCCCGGTTGGAGATAATGTGAATAAAATGGAATGTGGTGGATCCTCACTCGAGGAAAGACTAAATCTCGAAACTAGGACCATGAACTTATGTTCATTGGGTGGTGCCCTCTGGTTTGCCACGTACATCATGGTGGGAATCCAATGAATACTCTGGCCGCTCATGATGGCAAGTGATATTCGTAGTATGCCTTAGGACACTATTGTGGAATAACGATGATTGCCCTGATCCCCGGGGAATATGGGGCAAATTATTATTGCCGAGTACTGCAGGCCTAAAATGTAACCGATGGTCGAGTGTTGCAGACCTAAAATATAGTCATGGGCTTTAGAATGTGTAGCGAACACATTCCTTTTCTTATTCTCTCGTATCGTTAGCTAGTACGACCTACTGACCCTGATCCACAAAAATTAATAAAAAGGTATAAAATGTAATTAATGTAGACATGTGACCCATGCGATCCTAGATGTCCCCTTTTCTCTCATGTTTTTGTTTCGTTGAAAGTGCATGTCATCCCCCATCCATTTATCGTTTTCATTGTTTATCTGCCTATTGTAATTATATATGATTTTATTTGTTGAATTGTACACTCACCCTTGCTATCTCTCTTTTCAGATAAAAATGCTTTAATACCCGACGAGATTGAGTAGGCAGTAGGAGCTTGATAGGCAGCCGATTTCAAGTGCGGAGCTTAAACACGTAGTTGTTTATTATGTATGAAACAGAAACTTGTAAATTAATTTTGAGTACTCAGAGAATTTATATTCTGCGTCTTCTGTGATGATGATTTTATTGTGGATGATTATATGGTCATTTTTCACTGTATATATGGTTATTATACTTCCGCAAGTTTTTCTTATTGTGGTAATGATGGATTTTTCTTTAGCTGACATCATTTTTAGCTAACGTTATAACTGAGTCATAATGTTGGTGCCACCTGTGGTGTCGTGACGTTAGAGGTCCTATGGAATTGAGTTGTCATTATTTGTGAAATTGTTGTGGATTATTGTACAGGATTTTATTTAATTGTTTGTATTTTGGCAAACATTCAACTTATAAAAGAAACTTTACCTAATTTTCTGCAGAAATCCATAATATTAACTATGGGCTTTATTTATGTGTTTTGTTGATGGAGGTTATTTAAAAAAAATAACCTGATCCGTTACACTTGAAAAGGATCAGCAAAGTAGGTAGAGGAACATGAGATGGAAGGGCTTGAAGTGGAGTCTTAAAACTCAAGACATTAGATGGCATTCGATTAATAAGATATATGGCTATGGCAATGGCATTAGCCCAATGTCGATTAGGTACATAAACTATGAATGGAAGAGCTTGGGTAATTTTAAGGATGTGATGGTTTTTTTTGTTCAAAAATCCTATTTTATCGAGCGGTTTGCGAATATGAGGTCTCGTGAATAATCCCATAATGTTGGAAATAATCATGAAATTGATTATTCACATATTCGCTACTAATATTAGATTGAAAAATCTGAACCTTGGTGAAAAAACTGTGTTTGAATCATTGTATGGAATGACCTAAATGCATCCAGCACTTCATACTTATGCTTCAGTAAGTTGAGCCACGTTATCCGAGTACAATTATAAGTAGATATTACAAACCTATAGAAATAAGATACCTATAGTACTAGGGATGGCCTCATACATTTAAGCGAACCAAAGAGAATGGTACATAACTTTTATTTATACTTAAAGAGTACAAAACCTGATGATTTTTACTACGAATGCAAGTTTCACATTGAAAATCCAAAATCGACAAATCTGAGAATAAATTTGGGAATAAGTGCTATAGATAACCAAATGAAAGATGCCTTAATTGTTGATGCCAAAGCCAAATCTGTTGCTTCTTGGTGGCCACCGAATGGTGCATATAATTTCCCCAATCGATACTGAAATCACCCATGTAATATAGGCCCCCCTCTTAGTACCACGCCTAATGACTTCCTTGGTGACAACATTCTAAATAAGATAAAAGGAATGATAAATGAGTATGATGCACTATAGTTCAATGGTAATTTGTGAAAAGCAGAGGGGGCTAGCAAAGTATTTGACAAAAATAAAGTTGGTAATAATATTACAACGTCATCCCCTTTAACCGGGGAAACAACACCATTAGCATTGAGTCCATGAAATCTCTAGCAACGAGGGTCAAATAGTTCGTGGCGCCAAAATCAAGAATCCAGGCACACCTGTCAATATCATGGAGCGAACCAAAGAATATATTTACCTAAATTTGGATCTAAATAGATGGTAGAATGTATGAGGGAGAGAGACAACTCTACTGTAACCGCTATCACCTTACCAAATCTTCTTGTATTTTTAGTAGTTGTACATCCTATGTTTTCAGCATGTTTTCGAGCCTGGAATTGAGTCCACTAGTCAAGGTATCCATGAATTTTGAAGCCGGTTTCATGGGTATGCTTCGAGCTACCAGAGTGTGAACACTTAACTCCATCAGTAGTGGTTCTTGGCTTGGGACTAGACTTTTATTCATGAAGGGACATAGATCTATCTGGAATTGAGATAGACACGTTCTACCTAAGATCTCTAGAGGCTAAAACAATCACAAGAGTGTTGTCAGAGTGTTGGTCGAATGGCTTCTTGCTGGACATGAGAATAAGCTTGTTCAATGGTAAGGAATTGTCACAGGTGAAGAACCTCAAAATTATCCAATTGGTAAGCAAATCCTTCCAAAAAAAACATACAATTGATCCTCCTGCAGGAGAGTGTTGTAGTGTTGGATGTCATTAGGGCATTTCATTGGATTTGTGTAGTGAAAATGAATTGTGTTGTAGTGTTGGATGTCATTAGGGCATTTCGTTGGATTTGTGCTGTGAAAATCAATTTCACACTTAACTCATAAATATCATTATAATATTTTTCAAAAAACCTATCCCCTTGATAGAGACGTGTCCTACGTCACCGAAGGTCATAAACTTGAGATGTATATCATTACCATCAAAGTAAATAGTAGTAATAGAATTTCATATTTGGTGGGTGGTAAGAAATCAAATAAATTTGACAATTAAAGTGGGGTCCATGGAGTTAATCAATCAACATTAACAATGACATTGTCCATACGCCATCGCTAAAAGAAAAGGTCTGCCTAAGGTGGCTGAGAGCAATAGCCATTGGTATATTCCAATTTATCCTTGTCAGAAATGTACATCTCTGTAACCTGGGACTAAGGGGTATAATTGGTGCTATCCAATTTAATGCCAATTGAAGCGACAGAGAAGTCAATCATCGAAATTGAGGATGTGGCTTTGGTCAAGGCTTCCATTATTTTGATGGGTAGTTCGACAATAATAAAGGAAGGTGGAGAGACGCTAGAAGCTTTGAGAAGAAAACGGTGTTCAGAAGCGTCTTGAAGATCGGCCATAGAAGAGAGAGAAACAGCAATAAAAAGCACAAAATTTAAAGCGTATAAACTTTTTTTTTAAAAAAAAAGATGGGATATATTGTTGAGTACACAAAGCCATAAATAATTTAGAGAGTACAAAAAATAAAACAGTATTTACGCTTTAATGCCATGTCAAAGAAATATATATTGACAGAGAATAATTTTTATTGATTAATTTTTCTTTGTTTTTACGTAGCTAAAGGGATATATAAACACTACAACTAACCTATTTTTAGGTATATACTAATTTCTTTTGCTATATATTAAATTAGAGAATACTAAATTAAGGAATATCTTCTTAGAAATCATGCTAATTACGCAAGGATCATTTATTCCTATAATCAAGGGATTATGTCTAACAACTCAAGCCAACATTACATCCACTTTCATGTGATTGAATGAGAAAACACTTTATATGAACTTACATATATAAACCTATAACATAAATATCATTAACAAACATTTATAAATAATTAATTTGGCAATACAAAACTTTATTACATTTATCTATTACAAAAATATACAAAATTATCCAACTCAACAACAAAGCTCAGTCATCAGTACAATTTTTTTAGCGTATGAAAACACCAAAAGCCATAAGTCTACGAGAGAAAAGCATTAAGGTTCTAGTATGCCATTTCTCATGAATATTGCTTTGGATTCAAATCATTGATTAAGATACAAGTTCATTCCGTGATGTATGATTTAGTGCACTCACAAATAACTACGGCTTTTCACTATCAAACATCGGATTATTTAGTTGACAAGACTCAAATACCACATTAAGAAAACAATCTCCTCAAAGATCAAGTTGTTACGTGCATTTTTAGAAATAGTAAAGCTTACTCAACTGTTAGCTATTGACTAAATTCCTATGATAACTTTGTCAACCATTAAGTGCAAAAAAACCAAAAAAAAAAAAAAAATGGTGGCAAGATTGTCAAAAATATTTTCAACTAATAAAGGGGGCGGATAGCATGTTATCCAGATGACATCCAATGAAAACGAGCCACAAACAAATACTAATGCTACTATCCTGCTATAAATTTATAGTAGATATAAAAAAAAATAAAAAATCAATTCTAGAAATAACAATAGAACTTGCATAATTTCATCTAGCAACCAAGAAAGCACACACATTTTCAACACTTACCAGCAATACCAAATAATTAACAAAAGCCCACATCAAGAAAACCGACCGGGACACAGAATAATTTACACCATCATTATCATCCTATAGGGAAAAAAGAAGCAACGATGCCAACATTACAAGCATTTAATCACGGAAACAACCAGTTTGGGACACACAACAGAGCAACAATGGATTGTCGCTTCTCACTCGACAGCTGGGCATATATAGATACCAAGTAAGCAAAGCTACAACACAACTGCTAAAGCACACATCAAGACATATTGATATTAAACTGTTAAACAACAACGCCTGACTTGAGCAATTATTGCATGAAACGATTTTCTAGTTGAAGAAACGTTCATTCAGAACGGGCAAATGAAAAAGCAACTCCTCTCCATTAAAATACTATAAACAACATGATCATTCAGCAAAATTTATAAGGTCCACAAAATTGATGTATACGAGCAGGAAATTTAACACAACCACAAGGTTGATCTATTGTGAATCTTAAAAGAGGTTTTCTATAATTTCCCATGTGAGGGGTTATTTCTTGGTTGAGGATCACATGTTCAAACTACGAAAACAATCTTTTTGCAAAACAGGATAAAGCTAATAAGGATGTTCATTGAGTCATTCCTATTTACTACACTGCATTGTTGTGCCTCTTCAGTAAAAGAAGTGCCCGTTACCTATGAAAAATAAGCAAAAGAGCATCCCAGAAGAGTGCATTATTAACAAAGCCAACAGTAAGAAGGAAGTTAAAACTACTCATACGATTATTACACTAAAGGCATGACCATTACTTCAACGTGTAGCAGTTGGTTCCACAGGCTAGCAGAGGTTGCTATTAGAAATGGAAAGTCAACATGCTGCTTAGAGATTTCTGTTCATTACAGGTGAAAAATCCCGACTTCCAGAGCTCAAATTCAATTGATCCACAATCAAACCTGTAAGACACATCATATACCCAATTTGGTAAGTTCATATCAGATGGCAGCCTTTTGTCAGATTTCTTCCTGCTAGATAGTTCTCAAAAGTTCTCCATAATCCATCAAAAAAATCCAGAGGCACTTCGGTATTTTGTTTAAGCTTTTCAAAGGCAATTTGTAAATGTGTCATGCAGCCTACATTTCAATGCTTGAACCACTTAAATGAGTTCCCACATCTTATCTTGTATGGAGGCTACTTGCAGCCTGCTACAAATGTTCTGTTTCCATTGGCAAGTAAACACAAACAATCCATCTCCATATCCACATTTCATCTACACTCGCTACTTTGATGAGAATAAAAAATCATCTACAGCACTACACTTTGATGCGGATGCCCTTTGTTTACATAGTTACAATTTACTAAGTCAAAGCAATAGACCACAATGGAATATTGTGGTGCCCAAAATGATTTCTGAACAAGAAAGGATACAGGTGAGAAACAATCGCAATCCTCTCAATCAGTCCTAGGACAGTATGGCCCAAGCTGTTTCATGCAGGAAATAAGCTTAGACCTCAACTTTGAGAAAAGGAAGAGACAGCAAAAGCAGCCTAACCCCATCCTTGACAATTGGGTTGCATCCAATTAGCTGACTTTTAGTTTGGTAAATGTTTGTTTTTAGGAAAATCAGGCCACAATCGGAATACAGTCACACCAGGAAACATATTCAATGATTGAGAGTCTATGATTTCTATTTACAGAGAAAAAAATTAAAATGAATACAAACTATTTTTTTTTTTTTTTTGGTTTGCAACAAACAAGTGATAATTGAGCTTAGTTTGATGCTCAACTTCAGTCAGACACCGACATCGATCACATGCCAGAACCCATCTCTGAATGTCTGCTACTCTACTGAGAGCTGGACACCTGCCAGCAGTAATTGTCCAGCACACCATTGAAAGCCAGACCCCGTGATGCTATGGTAGAAAAAAATTAACTAAACACTTATAAGATTCAAATATAATCCCAATACACTTCATTCCCTCACATCCTATTCTCTTTCCCCATTGTCTCCAAAATTTGAACCAAACACACCTAATGCGTCATCTAGGTTAGCATTTCTACTCCACTCAACACAATTGAGAGCTCAACTGAAAGTTATTGTATCTTTTCTATCTGCTTCTTCAGGCAATGATCTACCCTCATACCATACTTCTTATACCATTACTTTGGATAATTATCCACTTAAGCAGTACATTACCACATTACAGTTTCGTCTTCCCACTTAGTATACAATTCCTCATTATGGTTTATTACCTTTCAAGTGCCCAAAAATTATTAGGCAAACAGAAAAATATACCACAAATGACATTGTGATCAACTCCTTAACAAATCATTAATAGCACAGGATGCAACACAGAAGTAGCTCAAGACTTGGAATGCATATGATTTAAGCTTTTACAGCAACTTCTAAGTACACAAGTATGACAAGACTTTTCCAGAAAGACTTTGAGATGCTATCTGTTATCCAAACACATCTCAGATTCTCTACTTCTCAAACATAAACTTGATATATGTTTTTCCAACTAATCAGAATCTCATCCCATGCAGCTGAAGTCACATTTCCTCTCGATCTTTAGAATCAGACCAATTTCACAAAGGAAAGGTGGTAACTGCTCATGTTACTTAGACTAGGGTCATAAATCATCACAGGTACATTTCCGTGTTCTAGAGTCGCCTAATTTCTTAAATTATTTGCCACGGTTTTCAACTAATTAGAAGAGTCCAAGTCGTATCAGAAGTCAGCTGGTTTTCCCAAAAAATATCTGCTGTAATTCTTCAGATATGTCTAAAATGTCAGCCTTCTCATCATAAGCCAATTCCAGAATTAGGACTTCCAGCTGGTTTTCATTAATTAAGCTATATTGAACTGCCGACCTCATCTTCCTTTACTCCTCTTTTAATAAACAGAGAATACTTGTACATCCAACACCCCAACATAATTATGGCATATATAATCCACAATGCAATTAGACCATTAAGAATAGAGTGGAGCCAACAGCTTAAATCCCAGCGACTACATATTCAACAAGAAATATTCCCATACAGCGCACAGAATATCCAACCTACTCCTATGCAATAACTAGAAATTGCACCCACAAAGGGGAAATAAGTTTAATCTCAAACTAGGGTTTTGATACCTCATTTCAATCTCGATCTCGAAGACATAAAAATGGCGAAGAGATCACATGAAATTCACAATGTTGAGAACTAAGACTGGCGAAAAAGTGAGAAAGGTACATAGAAGATTCATAGTAAACAATTGCAAGCAAGCCAGCCTTGCAAGGGAAAACTCTATCACACAATCGGACACAATACCCATCTTGCAATGGTTTCAAGATAACGAAAGAGAGGAGATGATCATACAAGAATATATATTGACATATTCCGGAAAAGATCCAAGAAACATTAGTGAATCAAGCAGTCGAAATGGACAAGTCAAAATACCTCATAAAAACACAAAAAGTAAAGGTGTCTATGCTTGCTGGACATATACATACATGAGGGCGCGCTCACCCAATACGTTTAACAGCTGAAATCAACATCATGGAAGGAGGGATCCAAAGCCTACAGCACCACGCAGAACTATAAAAGACTCTCAAGCTGCCAATGATAGAGAAAACCAATGGCACAGTAAGAGAGATGCAAATGACAGCATTGAAGAGTATAGCATAGCCTATAGACACCAGCATCTTTCTCACAAAAGATCCGATTAAAGGATTGAGAATACTTCACCTGACTTGTGCTCAAAAAGTAATCTGCATGAGTTCTGCTCAACCACTTCTGGTTGAAGTATTCTCATCTATCAATTAACCACAAAACTGATTTAGTACTAACCTATTATAATCATCAACCATCAATACCTTTAGGATTTACTTCTTGTTAAGGATAAACAACCATTAGATGAAATAATTGCAACTCCAGTTACTTAAATACATACACCAGCACATTGCCATATGAAATAACAGTCAATCAAGTCAGCAACATGTCTAATGCCACACATGACTCAATCCAAAAATGCACGCCGAAGGGGAAAAAATGAATTCCCAGTAAATGAAAAACAGTAATTACCGGGATATCTAGCAGCAATTTCTGCATACAGTGCAGTCAAGAGATTATCTCAGGAAATCCTCAATTATCCATTTCAGCTGCCAGCAGTAAAAGACTACATTAATGGTCTATCAACTACATCAAAGCCATAATTTGTAAGTACAACAGCAATAAAGACATAAATTATAAGAAGGGTCCATTCAACAAAAATAAAATGGTGAACAAGCAGCAGCAGATTTAGTGACTGATGCCCTTTTTGGCTCTAAGAGACTGAAGGGCCCTCTCGCGTAACTCAATCTCAAGTCTCTTCTTTTCCGATTCAGTCTCTTCCTTCTCGCTTGACTGAAATCCGCTCCTTGCAACACGTTCATCAGAAGCAATGGCATCATCTCCATTTTTCTCAATATCAGAGGGTAAAGAGTCACTATCCTTTGACTTTCTCTTTCGCTTGTTTGCACGCTTTTCCTCCCTACGACGGCGTCGCTCCTCACGACGCCGACGTCTCTCCTCTTTTCGCAATATCTTCTCTAGCTTTCTTCTTCTCTTAGCTACCTTTCTTTCCTCTACTTCGGAGTTATAACTAGAAACATCTGATTCTGTTTCTCGTCGGCTTGATCTTTTGTGCTTCCTCTTCTCAGCAACTCCAGCTTTGTGCTCAGCACTTCCCTCAGAACCAGAAAACTTAACACTCGGGTCGTTCTCTTGGACAATCTTATTCTTTAGTACTGTTTCAGACTTGCCAAGCAAGCTGCTCCCAACATCTTTCGAGCGAGAGCTTCTCTTCTTGTCAGCCTTGGCATCATCTCTGGCATGAGATGTTTCGGGCCTATTGCTTGAAAAGGAACCTTTATGTGGTGGCTTTGTAGCAGGAAGATCCTTTATGGAGGTTTCTTCGCTGTCAGTGGATTAGTAATATAAGTATTGGCAACACACTTAAGGTTCTTTTATGTATACAATGAAAATCATCAAGCAAGCAAGAAGGGAAGTATGACAAAGACAAGAGAATACCTTCGCATTCCCTTTTCTTTCTTTCTGAAGTCACTATCATCATGACGGTGTCCCATGCCCGACCTTTCAGGAGAATCCCTCCGCCTGACCCCAGATGAATGATCCAATGTTCGTTGTGAGGACTTATTGATATGGTCCTTACCCTCCCTACATCACAGGTTTCAACATCATCAGAATAAGTAACAAAGAAATCAAGGTTTTCAGTTTTCATTCAACAACCAACTAATCTTTCCAAATACAACCTGGCATGTTTTACTTCCTCCTCTTCAATTGTTCCTAGTCTCTCAATATGAGCTTTCTGATCTCTCAAATTTTGGGGTGGACTTCTACTGGCATCAAAAGTCATCCGTTCATCAGCATTCCTATTAGGATTCTCAGATGGACTATCCAATAGTAAAAAGAGCCAAGAATCAAAATTATGGGGGCCAGAGAAAAAGAGAGAGAGAGAGAGAGAGAGAGAGAGAAGCAGCAGAAGAAACAAGATAAACAACCAAACAAACAAAAAAAAAGGTAAAAGCAGATGGCCTGACATGGCCACCTGAAAACAGCAGAAAAATGGCAGAAGATGCTGGTTGCCTTTGCAGCTAGCTCTGCAGGGGGGAAAAAGAAGAAATAGGCAGCATCTACAGGGAAATCTAAATTTAGTATGTGCATTCATAAATTCATGTTGTGAGGTCTTTCGGACCTCATTCAGTATGCATGATGCCTATGGGACATAAATTGGATGTCTCTTTGGAAGCCTCTCTGCACATATATACAACCACAATATATGACATGCCATAATGCCACATGATCTTATATGTTATCATGCTTTCAGGCTTGGCTCAATATGTATTCTGAAAAATATTATAAACAATTATTTTATAAACTATGCATAGATTCCATAATATTCATTATTATTTCAACTTTTGATACATATTGGTTGTTTATAAGAAAACTTATAAGTTTATTATCTATTCATTGAGCTTGTCTCATGGTAATTTATTCATTTTTCAAATCACCAATATTTTAAGTTCAAGGATACTTCTTAGTTGTTATACATGTCAAGCTCAAGCCGTTCTGGAGGACTTCCATATCTTCTTTACTCATTTTGGAGGCATATATTGTAAGCTTCATCATATTGACCTTTTCATTTTTGAATGAGCTCCTACCCTCTATGGATATATATCAAATAGGGTAGACCCTTCTAATGTTTACATAATTCTTAATCAAGTGTATATGATGTTATGTTTCAAATTAAGACATTAAGCTAGCTGGCTTGGGTGGATCCTAAACTCATCTTGGTCATTATGCCAATCCTAACCTATTCAAATGTGTTGTGACAAAAAGAGTTATCTTTTAGGTTAGCACAGATGATTACAGATCATTCACAATTTCATATTAGCTTCAACAATAGCTTGAAACAAATACCTCCTTTCTTTACTTTGACTTCTATTCTTCGTGTGAGGTGGAGACCCTGAATAACTAGGAGACTTCCCAGGTGAAGGTGATACTGATGGAAGTCTCTTGCGAGCATTCCTGTTTGTTTGATCTCTTTGAGGTGACAGAGAAATGGGGTGCCTACTGGTCATAGAGTCTAGTCTTCGGCACACCTCAACTGAAGGCTCTGCCTTTTCTTTCTGAGAACGATAATGAGTAGGAGACAATTGTTCATGGTTCCTGGAATAAAGTAGAACATTTCATATCTCCACAGAGCCAATTTGATTGCAAAAGACACTAAAGATATCAAGAGAGAGCAAGATTCAAATTATTATATCCTGTCAGACATCAGTAACAATAACATCTTGGCAAAGGAACTAGTCGAAGTGAGAAAGGCAAATGACATAAATAAGAATCGTGAGAACAAAAAATAAATAAAGATTGCAGAAGTAAATATGATACCTGTTCCTTTCATCAGGAGATTGATCGAGAAACCTTTGCAATTTAGGTGATTTCCTTCTCAATGGTGGAGACCTCCGCCTGACATGGGATGGGGAACTCCAATCACCAGGTGAAGCAGATCTTCCTCGAACAGGACTCGGTGATTTTCTATGTCTGACTCGAGCTGGGGACCTACCTCGGATGGGAGAGATAGACTTGTCACCCACTGGAGACAGGGACCTATGTCGAACAAATGCTGACCTGCGCCGGACAGGAGTTGGAGACCTGCGCCGGACAGGAGTTGGAGACCTGCGTCGGACCGGAGACGGGGACCTACGCCGGACCGGAGACGGGGACCGGCGCCGGACTGGAGATGGAGAAATAGTAGATGGAGACCTTCGTCTGCGCCTTCGGGAAGGAGTTCGTGATCGATACTGCCTTGGGGAGGGTGACCGACGCCACCTTGGGGAACGAGATTGATGCCGCCACGGAGAAAGTGATCGACGCCGCCATGGAGAAGGTGACCGATGCCGCCAAGGAGAAGGTGACCGACGCCGTAGAGGTAACCGTGACCTACGCCTTTCTAGCGACGGTGATTTACGGAGGAGAGGAGAGGGAGATCTGCGCTGCATGGGAGATGGTGATCTGCGACGTATCGGAGACCGAACCATGCGCCGAGAAAGGGATGGTGATCTATAGCGTGAGCGTGATGCGGATCTTCGTCTAGAGTGAGAGGATTTCTGCCAAGGAGACAAGGATTCTCGTGGTGAATGTCGCCTACGAGGAGTAGCTGATCTCCTCTGCGGAGAGTGGTATATCCTTTCAGAAGAAATCGAGCGCCTTCGTGACTGGGGCGATCCAGAGACACTTCTTGATCTATTTCTTCCTCTGAAAATGATTAAACTAAGTCAAATTATGTAAAAGGACAAGTTAAACAATCATCCATAGGAAAATTATTCTATAATTCAGAATGGGCAACAAATATAAAACAGAATATAACACTAACATTAAAGACAAGAAAATATCAAAAATATTCTTCTTTTTATTTTTTCAAATTCTATTCTCAAGTTTTATTTCAGTAGGGATTTTATTCAATGCGAAAACAATTTACTCAATTTATCTTGTAACGACTCCAAAATTAACCTTCATTAATTTTGATCACTCTTTTAAAGTTTTTGGCATTCCATGTGCATTAGCATACAATTCAAACTGTGATCAAATTGACTTAATTTTTTTACGTACAATAGAATTAATACGAAAATAAAAGTTGAGAATAAAAATGAGAAAAATAAATTGGAGAATAGAATTGAAAAAAGTAAAATGTTGAGAATATTTTTGGAATTTTCCGCATTGCTGACTGCATACTAGCAAATCTACTACTGCACAGACAGATACCCAAAACATACGCTGAATAACTTCTAGATTTGGAAAATGACTTGCTGAATGACCTTGAAGGAACACCACTGCAGAAGAAACATGACACAGTAAAATTGCAGAACAGAAAACCAACGCTGAAATTAATTAAGCACATATATCTTTGTAATGATAACTACCGGGGAGGCGAAGTGGAGCTGTCAGCTGGAGGAGATCCAGAATCCCTGTAAAAGGTTAAGAACTACTATTAGCAGGGAGCAAACTCATTGTCATCTGCAACGCTTACTTTTAGTTAAAAAAAGAGAGGAACAGTCCCTCTTAGTGCAGGCATTTCTACAAAAAATTCCCACCATAAAAATTTGAAAAAGGCTTCCCCACACAAGCTGCTGCATGTGGACACAGGACAAAAATACTCTCATATGAGCTGACAATCCTTTTCTAGGATTGAAGTAAAAAATATTATTAAAAACCAACATCAAGGATATGTTAACTAATATCGTCCAATACTTGAAATTTATCTTTGAGATACTTGAAATGTATCTTTGGGAGGTATGTTTGCCGGTATTTCTTGATATTGCAAAATAATCGTGATATATTGTTATGTTAGTGACATATCGCCATATATTGGCAGTATTTTCAAATATAAACCCAACATTTATATTCTGCAGAGTGCAAAATTTGTTCCTCCTGCTTCAAAATTTCTTCTTTCTTCAATCCAACGACATGAAACATATCCAAGGCTTAATACTCCAATAGACTTCATATTCCAAAGCTTAGCGTTTTGTTGTAGATATGATACTGAAATCAATTAGAGCACATATTTTTTGCAAAGGAATATTAAGATATCAGTTTTTGATCCATTCTCTTTCTTTCTTTCTTTTTTTTTTGGTGGGGGGGGGGGGGCATAACTTAGCTTGAATATAGTATTTCTAATACAAATCTATTTAATTTTATGCCCAAAAAAACAAGAACATGAATCCAAAAAGGACCCTAAAACACCTGAAAGGTAACATTTCATTATCTACTCAATTTTCATATTTCAAACTTGTAGACTTGTGTTGGATGGACTTAATTCAACCTATTATGATGATTGCTGATTTTTAATATTTATTTATTTTTCCAAAAAATAAAATACCAACAAATATTACTTGTTTTAGAAAGATTGTACTTAGGGTCTGATGAACTTATTCTTAGAAGCTTATTGTTAAAATTTTATAATTCATTTTTTATTAATTAACCATTCACAAGCACCGTTTTAAGTATATGCATGAAACAAAACAGTCAATATTTCAGTGCATGATTCTATATTTTGATGTGGTCATGGACAAAAAAAGGGCCCCCAGAGTCTGATATTAAGAGTATTATCAATACAGCCATGTATCTGTATCTTCGAAGTCACTTCTCTAATCTCAGGAGTCAAAGCTCCAAACAAAGACAAAAGCACTAAAAAACCACACTTCCTTGCTGCAAGCCGATGCATTAGAAAGATCCACTGTCACCATGGTGGCAAATTTACATCCTTGAGCCCCCACAGTAAAACTGACATTCCAGAAAACAATATATAACCCTCACTCCACTAGCCCCGAACAAAAACAAACACGAAAAAATAGGGGCAAAGCAGACAGTCCCTTCAGATTTTTTGGGGGGAATGATAGTAACCGAACTTGGCCACTCAGTAGAGATCAGTTTATAGATTTGAATGATTATGTAACAAGGGGAGAGTCAAAAAGCAGGATACATTAATTATCCTATACATGGTAACTGCTACTAAACAGGGTGAAATGGCAACATACATAGGTAAACCTCAAAGCAGTAATGCTTCATAAAACATATATAATGAACAAACTGGGTAAATAAATAACCTGGAAAGAGCACTGACCAACAAAATCATGCAAATGTCAATCACATAGTAATTGTAGAAGGCATTTCTCTTATAGATTGTGTGGACTGGGGGCTGAAAATTATTTTCCTGTTGAAATAAAAATGATTTTGGCAAAAGTAGAAATTGGAACTTTTTCACAAAGCACTTTTTAAAATCAGAATCAGACATCAACTAAAAGTCGGTTTAATTTAGAGTATCATTTTGGCAAAGTGGAGGTTGTCTTAGAGAAACTGAAAAATAAATTAGAACATTAAATGTGTAATGGAGGGAGAAACCTTTGAAGTGTGCTGCCAGTGCATGTAATGAAAGCAATTTACATTGATGTAGGTTCCAAAATCTGAAAAATAAGTTGACTTGCATTCAAAGATGGCCCAATTTCCATTAAATACCAAAATGGTGTATCTGCCACACAGGAACCATGCAAAAAATGAAACATGGAATATCTTAAAGAAGCATACAGTTCCATTGCCAATCTAAAAATCCTTTGAAAACTAAAGGAAAATGGAAGTGCAAGAATAAGTTGCAAACCTCGTTCAAGCCTCAAAAACATGGGATGACTTCAAAAAAATAAAAAAATAAAAGCAATCCCAAGATGCCTTAAGAACCATAAGAAAAAGGAGGGGATAGAGCTAAAATTGAGCCAAGCCAAACCCGGATGTGTTTAGGCTTGACTTCATAATTTTTATATCATAAACGAGCTCGAATCAAGCCTTATTTTCTGAGCTCGAGCTTGGTTAGGTAAAACATTTTATATTCCTTGGGCTCTTGGCAAGGTTTGTTTACAAATACAAGCCAGGTTTGAATTCCAGCTTAGGCCTGATATCTTTATGCATAAATGAAACAAGATAAGCCAATTAAGCTTGTTTGTCAAATCAAACTTACAAACCAGTCACATCCAAGCTTTTGTGCAAGTCTATTAATAAGGCTTAAACAAGTTCGTAGATAAGCCCATAAATGAGTCTCTTATAAGCTATCAAATACACTATCCACAAGACCATACATGGGTTTGCTCATAAGCCTATTCACGGGCACATAAACAAACTAAACTGAGTTGTTCATGAACCTAAACGAATCACACCCAGTCAAGCTCAAGTTTAACTGATTTATTTAACAAGCTCCAATATTAGGCTCGAGTGTTAGTTGTTATTGTAAACAAATAAGAATGCATGAGTCTTTACCAAGCTAAGCCTTGGAGTTGTTCTTGAATGGCTTTGCTGATTTGTAGGCTTAGGAGTACAACAAAAAAAGGTAACAAACTCTATGCTGTCAATGCTTCTAAAGATTCTAAATCCTCACAGTTCAAAGATCAGACAACCACAGTTGGATCAGATGAATAAATGTAATGGATTCTAGCTTGAGAAAGTTTCAAAGGTTGTTAGGGAGGTGTGGAAAGGTGTAGAGGAGTGGGAAGTTCTTTTTCCTTTTCTTATCTTGACTGGGGGAATCACTTAAGTGTTGAATGTGCATGAGCCATTCAGCCCCAAATGCCTACTTTTGTTCCATGAGAATTTGGATGCTGTGAAGATAAATGTTAGCATCTGTACCTCTGATTTCCTCATTGCCCCATCACTCAAAACCTTTCCTTCAAGGCGCCCAAAACACAATGGGTCCAATAGAGTTCAGCTAGACACGCAAACACAACACCCCAAATGCTCTGTGCAATTCAGTCCATTAATTGAAGCACAACGAACAAATTTAGTTTATGGAAATCTATATAACTGGGCATCAAGCAGCCATTAAGATATAAAATACTTATAGGGACACACAGGAACCTAAACAAACATGAAATTTGCAATGCTGACCTATTCCTTCCTCTGAAGCCATTCCTCGCACCAGCTTCTTTCTCGTCATCAGAAAGGGCACCAGATAGCCTCGACTCCACAGGCATCAAATGAGGCTCTGAAGCAGAATCATATGCAACCACACCATCCTACAGTAGTTTGAGGTAAAGGATATGAACCGAAATAATTGCAGAAGCAAGCTGAATGGCATAAGAAAGACAAAAGAAGTTAAAACCAAACAACCAAACTCTAGACAAAAAAACACCATCAAGAAATGAAATTAGTTACCATCTTCAATTTCTCTTCCACCAGCTCTTTGCTTTCCTTATCTTTCCTCTTCTGAATTTCATTCACTATCCTATCGGACTCTTCCTGCAGTAAATCATATGAAATTCAAGAAGCAGTCACCAGATAACTATGGGAAATGAACACCAGCCATATCTTGTAGAACTTGCAAACCTTTTTCCTCCTAGTTTCCTCTTCCTTGGCATCTAGGAACTGTTGAGGGACACCACTAGCATTCTTCTGGGCACTGAGAAGAAGATTCCAGAGCTCTTTCATGAATTTCCCAGTGTGTTTTTCCATGAAACCAGTCAAATGAATTTGCACCTCTTTCCCATTGACCTCCTGCCTCAAAATAAGTATATGAATATGCATAAACAACATTAATAGGGCATAGAAACTACAACTCAATACACAGCAAACCAAAAATGAATTCTTTCAGTTAATGTGCCAAATTTGATGTATCAATTAGAATTTCATGTCTAAATCATATTCTTGAACACGTCCAATCCAACTAACCCTTAGTAATTTCCAAGATGCAGGCACAACATGAAAAAATGTCAGAGTTAAACTATTGTATAATGAAATTGCAAACTTATTCAGGGAAGAAGGGATAGAGTGATGAATTGTCATGATTCACCGGCAGCTAACACAAATTAATCTACGTTAAATTTTTAAGCCACCGGAACAGAAACTGATAAAAATTGGTGTACCTTCCCTTCCAGAAGGCCATAGATGAAATTGATGAGCACTTCATCTTCAAAACCAAGAAGCTCAGTCACTCGCTTAGCAATCCATGGCTTGATAACATCCATCTTCACTTTCGTAATGTCCACCTGACCACACGAGCACATGACAATCAGACAAAGGCATAAGCACTGATAAATTAACCAAAGCAGCTTGAAACAGTTCACAGAAACTGCTTTAATGTCAAAGAAATTGTCTTAGTAAAACGAACCAGGTGGTCCAACTCAGGTGCAAACTTCTGTGTCTTCAACAACTTCGCTTGTTTGTTTGAGAATCGAGTGTCCTGATCAGCCGACGTACCCTAGACAACCGAAATTCGATGAAATCAGACTAGGCTACAAAAATATATACATATATATAAAGAGTTAATGTAAATTAAGCGCTTCAACATCGACGATCTGAACCTTAACAACAACTCTAAACAATATGCTAAAATTATCGATAATTGCTATTCTTGAAAACAACAATCAATTAGAGAAAGATGCGAATAAATATCTAAGTTCAGTACCCGGAAAAAGCCGCCCGACATTTTCGTTCCTGGTGATGCCTGTAAATTGTTCTCTTCAGAAACGCAGATCAATACAGTCTTTCGGTCTATGTAGGGAGAAGAGGACAGATGACGATGACTACGACGGTCGGAGTATCTTAGCTTTACACCATCTCGGGGACACCGGAAGAGTGTTTCGAAGAAGCGAGAGATGTCCTATCTCAAGAACGTGAGGTGCGCCGAGTTCTGACGGAATGTACTCCGGCTTTGGTCTGTGCCCTAATTCACTAGTCGAAATTACCAAAATGTTCAGGATTTATAGACCAGTGATGAATTGCAATGGCCCCAAAAGCGGAGCCGAGGCGTGGGCATTTACGTCCAAATATAATAAACGGCGTGGAACTTACGCACGATGACTGGCATTTTAATAAGTTCATATTATTTACTTAATTTCTTTCTCAATAACATTATTTGGTAATTTAAAAATTAGAGTATCATACATCATAAGAATTAAACATCCAGATAAAAATATAT
>JAODPA010089732.1:0-23871 GCA_025585075.1 Nepenthes mirabilis | reverse complement strand
GTGGTAAGCATCCCCAGAATAAACTATTCATTCAGACTCCACCGTAAACAAATATTCATCGGGATCGCCGAAAGCATAAAATTAATGCAAACATTAAACAAACAATCACCTCTTCTATTATATGTGTCTTAACTGCGCAAACGGAACCGTCAATCACGCACTGACGCCGTTACTCCCGCCGCTCGGTCGTTAGTAAACGCCGTTCACGGATGACGGGGAAAATGAAAATATATTCGTACTTCAAATCACAGAGAAAAAACAATGCAAGTATTTAACGATCCTTACATTGCAGGAAACATTGTAGGGGAGAGAGAGAGAGAGAGAGAGAGAGAGAGAGAGAGAGCAGGAGGGGGCATAGCCTCACAGAGGAGAGGGAGAGATTCCGAACAGTGGCCACTATCGCGTGTAAAGCATTGCAGAGAAAAGAGGTCGATCGAATGGTGAGCGAAAGGCAAGGGGAAAAAATCTATAACTTCGGATTCAAAGCAGATTCAATCGCATTTTTGGTTTCTCTGAAACACTGACTTGAGAAAAGAATTTATTAATCCAGTGTCATCTTCCTACGAAATTGAGCCGAATTACGCCACTAATTCAGCTGTAAAGTAAGCACATGTCCTTATTTTCCTTCTGGATCTTGCATTCCTGTGAATATTTGAATTTGTGAATACTCGTAATATTGATGATTAAAAGCTCTATGCTGCAGCTATGATTTTTTTTATTTTCATTTTTTAGTTTATTCCCCTCTTAGCTCAGAATTTTGCATTAACACGGCATATATGCATATTATTAATTGTTAATTGAAGTTTTCAATGCCTAATTTGATTACGAAATTGCAGATATGTATCATGATTTGTAGGTTCTCCTGGTTGCTGTCGCAATTGAAGTGAATCCTGTAATTTTGGAACACGAAAGTCCATATTAGAATTTGCGGCATGGTGATATGTAGCTCAACTTCGGAGAGATAAAAGTGAATGCGCCTTCTGATCGGTCTGTAACTTCTTCCGCAAGAATTTCGCTCATTGATGACTCGGATCTGAGATGGAATGCTCCTGGATTTGAATTCGCAACATCTTTGAATTCTTCTGGTGTACTTGGAAAATTCGATTCGATCAGCATTAAAAAATCGCAGAAAACCAGAGTGTATTTGTCGAATTTCATAAATTTCGTCATAATTCTGCTTAATTCTGTTAAAGTGGCATCTCCGTAGTTGATGGAGCTCCCTCAATCTGGATCGTATGGAGCAGAAGGTACACTGAAACATATACTGGCAGCACGAAAACTGCTTTTGAAAAGCGAAATTTCCGTGGCTCATGCTTTCCTATTTGGCGTTCTAACTCCTTAAATCATTTGTAATTGTAATCTTCGTGTTGCTTGATTTTTCGAAGTACAGGTAGGAAACCAACCCATGGCTTTTTCTCTCTCTATAGTCGTTCACCTGTACAGCAAGATCCAAGACCTTCTTACGGTAATTTCTTTTCCCATCCCGTGACACTTTATTATTATTATTGTCATTATTATTATCATTATTACATTTTCAATGATATATTGCCCCTTTATATGCATGTCAGTGATGTATAAAAATACTAGTACACAACTGCTTTATTGTCGCAATAATTAAGATCTGGATAGGAATTACAATATAAGAATACATAATCAAATATCAAAAAAATACTTAATACCAATTTTATTCTATACAAGCAGTTTTATTACTTTAATATAAACCAATTGCAAAATCAACATTTGTTTTTAAAACATATGATCAATCTAATTATGTTTTACATAAAATAAAATCTTGACTAAAACAAAAAATTAAAATAAAATGAAGAGAAGAACTAAGAATTAAAATTGAAAAAAAAAAACTAATAATATTTTTATAAATTTTTGGTATAAAATATGCATGATAGCAGCTTTTCTAGCTGCCTAATAAAACTTAATGTTAATTTAAGTTTCCTTCTCGTCTCCCATTATGGTAATAATGATAAGTAGGATCCGTTTTTTCTTTTAAGCTTGTCCTTGATCTCCCTTTAATACAGTGAAAGGAAAAAGTCGAAAGCAGATATTTTATTAGGCGCAGAGGAGAATGCTACTGTTTGAAACAAGGTTGAGCCCGCTGAAGTTAAACGGGAGCTCAGAGAAACAATCTTTATTATTTTATATTTGCTATTAAATTAAAATTTAACGATGATAATTTAAAAATAATAAATATGGTTAATTTTGATATTTAATTAAAAAATTAACACCCATTAAATATTAAACTCACTATAAAAAAAATTAAAAAAATGATTTAGAGAGTATTTTTAGGTTTAAATCTCACCTGTTGAATTTATTAATCCTATGGATGAGATGGCCATGGAAGAGGCTGCTGCACCTCCCTCATAGCAGCCTTCTCGACTCGAAGTTAAACGAGGGACATTAACTAAGATTAGAGGCCAGAGGCTTAGGACTGAGAAATTGGATTAGCACCAGGGGGTGCTTGTGGAGCTCACGAGTCTTGGAGGATGGGAAGGACAGTTCATTCATTTACTGCACGCCCATGCTGCTGCTAGGATTAACTGTTGCAGGATTAGATGAATCGAAAAGGAAAGATGAACGGTGATAACGACGAAACACAACACACAGGTTGACAATCACAAAATAAAATAGGATACAAAATTTTACGTGGAAAATTCTTTTTTAAACAAGAAGAAAAATCATGAGATTATGAATTCACAAATCTTCACTATATAAAATTTAGTTATACAAATTCCAATATAAAAACATAATATCTCGTATCAATGGACCCGAGTAGTAGTAGATAACTCCAGAGTAAGAGTAAGAAAAACCTTCTTCTCTATTTCTTTCTCTTTTTTTCACTTTTTCTTACTAGCGGCGCTCACTTGTCTATTTGATTTTACAAAGTGATTGGCTAAAATCTCTTTCAGACGCCCTCCCCTTTTATAAACATTAAAAAGGAGTTTTTGCGCACTTTTCTTAAACTCTAAAGATGCCCGACAGCCGGTCATCCTTCAAGCAGTTTAGTCTTCCTTCGGATTTTAACACTCCGGTCACCTCTCGAACTAGAAAGTCCGACTAGTAGCCTTTATCTCGCCAGTCTAGCCGATCGACTTCGTCTCGCTAGTCCGGTAGGTTGGCCTTTGTACTCGGCATTAACTGGTCGGCTTTTATCATTGGCTCTGTCATGGTTGCCCTTCGGTCTAATAGTCTGGTTGGATACCTTTTAGCTTGGTACTTGGTTGCCATTTAGCCACTTCGTAGCACTTGTGCTCTGCACGCGCGAACAATGTAATATTTCATCTCAATATTGTATCCATATAAGTGTTTTCTCAATCGGATATAGACCTATATAGGAGTGACCCATATTCTTACTGCTGCTAGGTGTTTATGGTATTTACTAGTATAAAAAAGGAATATTCTTTTTCTTTGTACAAATGGTGGCATTAGGAAACTACTTTTTTTTTTTTTTTTACACCATTGAATGGTATTGTCCTATTAGGCTCATACAAGAAAATAGAGAGATAAATGAGCATCACATCATTGAAAAGTATCTCAAGAATTTTCATCAGATGTCCCTAAGACGTTTTCTAAATAATATACACACCTTAGTTTCTAGAGAAATCATTCGGCCATTAAATATTGATGCTAGATGATATTGTTGTTCTATAGTCTGTATGTTATTGGACTATATATATGTCTGTTCACAAATTTGATTCCAGCTGCTACATACTTTGATATAGTTTATAATATTTATAGATGATATCATACTGAGAGTTTAGCCTAAAACAGTAAAATGAGCTGAAATTCGTTAAAAAAAAAAATTATGGTTATGGAAAGAAAGAACTGGAAAAGCTACCTCTCAAACCGCCACTTATTTGATTAATAGGCTGTAGTGGAAAGTAGACCCTCTTCACTTGACTACTTGCCCCGAAAAAAGATCTCCACTTGAAATTCTGTTGTAGCGGGCTCTTAATTATTCGTTCGTTTCTATGTTTGGGACCTCTTACTATCCTTGTATAAGGCCATTTAACCAACACAAATTACAATTCCATCATTGAAGTGTCTCTTTTAGGGCTGTAACTGACATCATACAAGGTCACATTTAACCAATTACAATGTAAGTTGTAGTTCAAATAAATTTATCTCTCTCTCTTTTTGTTTTTTAACTTATTCAAGTTATATAATATTAATTCTAACTGTTTCATCGATTTAAAATATTTTAAAATTATATGTTAAAATTGTTAGAGACTAGTTTAAATATAAAGTCTTAAATTTTGAAATAATATTAAGGACAAATTGTTAAATCAAATTTTGTTATATTCATAAAAGTTGAAGGAGACAATTACTATGAAATGTGTGGATATTGACTTAGTTGGAGTCCATCCAAGATCTCAAGAACAAAACAGAAATGTATACATCGATGAACATTGGAGTTCATCACTGAGCTTAGATTCCTGAATCTGATCTAATCATTGTAAGCGTCGCTGCATAAAGCAAGTCCAGCATCGACAAAGAGAATATTACTCAGTAAGATGGGGAGGGAAGGAATGAATGCATTCTTGTAAGGACTTTAACTGTTGACTGTGGAGAAACTCAACCTGCATATATGTGCTACTATTTGTTCATTCTACTTGGTGTCCTTGGATGCGTATCATTTGGATTGGCGATGCGGGTCCAGGGCTTCCGCTTCATGCGGCTACAGGACTTCCAGCTGGACCGGTTCCACAAAATCAGTGGCTGTCTGTAGTTGTTGTCAATCAATGCAATATGCTTCCAACAAATATTGAGAGGTGTTATCCAATGTTCACAATTATAATGTAGGTAGATGAATAATAAATATTATACTAAGTGATTTAAATATTTATTTAATCTCTATTATTTATACACAACTTTTAATTCTAATCATTAGATAAATTTAAATATCATTTTATTAAAAAGGCCATAACAATACATACAAATTTTGCCACTTCCCATGATAAGGTTCCAAGGAGAGGCGGCAGCCCACTTAAGTCGAACTCCATGAAGTAATTACATCAAGAGTCCAAAAGAGCTCGAGTTTTGCCTTCCATGTGCTCTCACTTTGCTAGTATTGATAGCTTAGGGAACTATAGGAGAAAGTATGGAGAGGTATGGTAGAGAAAGATTAAAAGATGTAGTTAATCTCCCACTGAAATGAGTGTTGTCGTCACATGTTGGTGTAGGGGGGGGGGGGGAGGCGTTGTGGCATTTAGACGCGTCGTAACGCCTGCTACTCCTTTTTCTACCACATATAAATGCCTCAAGATGGTTTTTCTTTTTATTCCTTTTTAAAAATATTAACATCCATTGAATGTAAAATTTGTTGAGTAATAGGTCACTCCTGTGTGGACCTATACTTATTTAACATGTTTTTTGGTGGTTCGGATAAGGACGCATGGATACTGTACTGATACGAAAGATTGCTTGCAACAAGTGCATGAGCGCCGATTCCACAGGGAGAGCGCTCGAGGCGTGCCCGAAGGGTGCTCGATGCGCAGAAAATAGAAGATGGGTGCTCGATGGGCGCTTAAGTGCTGGCTCATAGATAAAAATGCACTGATGAGTTTTAGAGTTAATCATTTGCATTTTTTGAGACCTATAGAGCACCGATTTTGAGAGAAAAAAAGAGAAAGAGAGAGAAAATGGAGAAGAGGAATATTCGAATATTTGGTTGAGTTCCGAATAGTATTTCAGTTTTCGTCAACCTTGAATATATTGTTTTTAAAGTTGAAAAGAATATTTATTAGTTTTATTTCTTATCTTTTATCTTATACTTTTTACCGTTTGGACTTATATATGATAAGATATTGTATCATTATATTTGGTGATTCGTATAATCAAACTAAATGTATAGTGAATATATTTTGGACTTATAGTCTCGTGATTTTTTTTCTTATTCAAAAGAGGATTTTTCATATAAAATTGTGTATTCTTCATTATTTGTAATTATTATTATTTGCTCGTTATATATTGTCGAATATTTTCTTACGCTTCAAATAAGTGGTCCAGGTCTCAACAAAATTCAAATCTAACAAAAACTGTTTAGCGATTATTTTGAATACTCAAGTATCATATGTTGGATTCCCTCATCTAATGGATGAGAGGGGAGCAATAAGCTGTAATGCTCAATGCATCATAGTACCCCTTTATTTCTATCGATGAGTGATTTCCATCACTTAGGTGAGCGATTTTTTATGTAGATTATTAAAGTATGATGATCCTATATTGGTGAGCGAATTCTAACCCATAGATAAGTAATTCTCTATGTAGATTATCCATGGGTGAGTAATTTTTTAAATACTATCTGGTTTAATATGAAATATTGCAATCCATCTTCTTACTGTAATTTGAATTTTAAATTGCATCCAACTGGGCCTACAAATTAGCCATAGACTAATTATAATGTCAAAATGCCGGTTATCTACAGCTCAATTATTTTTCTTTAAACTTCAGGTAGAGTAATTGAATCACTCACTAAAACAATATTATCTGACATATTTCATGGTAATGCCTATATAATACAACAGAATTTTTACAGCTCTTTCATCTTTGGAAATGTACAGGAGGATCTCTTAAAACTCGCAATTTCCTTCAACCATTAGAAAAAGAAGCGAAGAACAGGTCCAAGGAAGAAGAAGAAGAAGAAAATATGCTTGAGGTAAATGTTGAGAGGCCTCCACAGGTATCGATTCCTTGTCCTTCAGCAGAGCACATTTTGCCGGGAAGAGTTGGAACTTACAGCATCAACCACATTTCCAACATCAATCCAAGAGCGCTGAAGCCTGAGAGGAAGGTTTTCCGTGCGGTCGCTTCAGCTGGCAGTAGCGAGAGAATTGATGAGAATCCCATCCATAGTTCTTACACGCGAAGCGGTTTCATGCTGTGGGACGAGTCTGCAGCAAGAAAGGGAAAGGCTGAGAATGAGAATCTGGAAGCCGGGACCGCTCTGATGAAAGGTAATAAAATGCTTTCCCTTCACTCAGTTAGCATGAACGTGCATTTTGCATCTTGTCAGCACTGCCTCTTAGTTCATGAAACCCAGGAATTCCATACACTCCTTTGGACATGCGCGTATCAACCAATCAATCTGCAAAACTTGACCCAGAAATATAATAAAACAGGAAGGCCAATGCAAAATGATCTAGCAATGGGGTTTGGAAAGTATAAAAAATTATATACTGCTTATTAACCTTACATAGAGAAGAGTTTTGTTGGCGCAAAATACGGAAGGCACGGTGACCGAGCAGACAAAGCTCTCGGACAGCAACACAGAGCAGAGCTCTCGGACGGATAAGAAAAGTAACAATAGAAAAACGAGAGAGAACACACGAAATTTTAATGTGGAAAACCTTTATTGGATCAAGGAAAAAATCACGAAAGAATACACTATAAAAGAATTGTTTACAAGTGTTAGCTACACAAGCTCAAACGAAAAGAAAACAATCTCAAGTGTTCAATCTCTCTCTAAAGTATTTCTCATTCTATCTTTACAATAAAGCTTGCCCACAACTCTCTCAAGACTCACTTCAAGGCTGTTCTCAAAGATACGGCACAAGCACTCCAAATCCTCTTGGCAGCACACTTTGGCTCTCATTCAAGTAAGGGCATACAAGCCTTGTATATATATACAAATGGCCTAGTGGACAGCCGGCCACCCTACTAGCACTAGGGTGGCAGGACCACGTCGCCTAGGCTTGCCATGACAGGCGCACGCCCAGCGTGCCAGAATGACAGGCCTGACATCTGAAAAATTGCAACCGCCTCAATATCCAATCAAAGTAGATGACCGACTCACCTGCAAAATGCGACTACAGTAGGCCTACGAAGATAGAGTCAACGCCTATACTTTTAGGGTCATCGTCCATGTCCTCAGTAATCTCTCGGACATGACGTCTCTAAAGAGTCCTCGACCAATGATGACGGACTTCTCAGACTCATTAAGAAAATCATCGTCCATTTTTTCCAATGGAGTCTGCGGACATAAGTGCCACTCAGGAGTGACCCCAACAAGTTTTTGAGGTGATTTGAAGTAGTGACTTTTATATTATAATGGATTAATTTATGGTTGCATCAGTGATTACAATTTAATTAATATATAAATCCTATTTTATTTAGATTATAAGAGATGTTGCGGTAAAAGGTTAGGAATTAAGGGATTTCATCTACGAGTGCATTGCACATTATAATTAAAAATTAGGTTTCAAAGGAAATCATATAATTCAAATTAAACAATATAATGATAATTCACTTATTTTTAAACAATACTTGCATTTCTACTACTACCGTTGTTAAAGTCATCCTTTTCACTTAAACTTAAGATCTTCAAATTTTGACATGATATTTTATATTTAACCAATTTTTAAAATGATGCACATTTTTATGGTTTATATTCCATCCTACTTTTTTTGTCAATTATTTGACATCGTTGCTGAATGTTAATTTCAATAATATCGTACTTATTGGTAGAACTAAGAAATCCCATACCATTAAAGTGAATATAAAAAATGTGTGCTTGTTAACTTTTTATCAATCAAAAAGTTTTAAACTTTGAGTTACTATTTATGATACTTAAAATATGGTTTAACTATAAGTAGTAAAGAAATTCAACAGGTATAGTATTTTAACTAGCTGATTATATTTCATGTGAAGTTCATACCAAAGAAAATAAATCTTGTGTTGAATATATAAATATACAGAGAATGAGATATATTTATGACTTTTATAAATTTTTCTCTTTTTATTTAGGGGGCACAGTCTATCTTTGATCACCTCCTCTTTTCTCCTTAGCGGTCATATAATTGTTGAATTTTAATAATTATATGATCGTTATTTATAAAAAAATTCAGCCCAATACATTTTATGACATAATTCAATTGCGCTAGCATATCCTGTGGGTCAAGTAATCCATGACCTAGCATTGTTTGAATTATTTGGCGTGCTATTCACGGTCATCACTTGCAAGATTATATATACCTGGTTGCATTTCCACTTTTTATTGCACATTTTCCCATTTATTAATGATCACCACGGCCATCAATTTACTGTCTTTGTTTGCCTGAACGCTTTGCTGGGCAGAACAACCTGTAGAGGCGGGGCAATGGCCTTTGGATCGACCGTCGGAGTCATCTTCCAACCACCGCAACAGCTTAAGTTCTCTGTCCTCTTCCCAGTCAGTCACTTATCTTTCCTACCTCCACCCCTGCTCGAGCTTTTTCTCTCTGTTTTTCTAACCCAGGAATTATGCCCTTGACATTGAGTTTTGTGATTAAATTGACAGGCCATCACTGCAGAAGAATCAGAGCTTCGTGGAGATGATAAATTATTCAAAGGGACCTCATGCCAAGGAAGAAGACGATGATGAAGATTTTTCTGTGAAAATTGGAAGCTGTGCCCCGAAAGGTTGGCAATGTGCTCCTTCCTGTAATTTGTATCATAATTAGTGATACTTGTACTATATTATACTACACTACTGTGCTATTTAGTAATTCAATAATGTTTTACGGGATTTTATAAAGCAATGCGTCAGTATAGCGTACTTATAGTGCTAAAATCTGTACTGTTTTTCATGTACTTTTGTCCATTTTAATTAAAATTACTACATGGAATCATGAAATTAGTTGGCATTTGTGAAGTTTGGGTTATCTAAATTAAACTCCTCTTGTGCTGCTACCCGAAGAAACAAAAATAGAAAGTCTGCTCGTGTTTAATGAATTTGTTGTAGATGTCGGAAAATAGCATGTGGATAGAAATTCAAGGATAACTAGTTAATATGTGAGATTCACACTTTGTCAATCAATTGGAATTATTTTATATAAATGCTAAATATGCTTGATTTTAAAGGAAAATTGCGAGTAAAGGTTGATGGAAAGAGCAGTAATGAGAAGGCTAACACTCCCAGATCTAAACACTCAGCAACAGAGCAGCGGAGACGATGCAAGATCAATGACAGGCAAGTACACATTTGTGGTACATCATTTGTGGAGCCTAATTTGAAAGCATTAAGAGTATTACAACTATTCATGGGTCTTTACTTAACTTCTTAAGCGTTTTTAGAAAGTTCGTCCGTTGACATATTATTAAAACATCTTTCGTCAAGTGGTCTTGACTACAAAGTAAGAAACATGGGAGTCCTTGCTTTTTCAAGTTATATTTTAGCTTCAAAACATGATAGGAGGCTAATTCTGTGCTTTAAGCCTAAAGGGAGACTCAGGTGATGCAACGTAATTGAGTCTAAAATTATTTGGAACTTCACCTAACATCTTAGAGCTTTTGAATGGTTGTTGCCCTGGCAAAAAGGTTTAAATTGCATACAAATATTATAGACTCCCCTTTCACATTGCAGTTTTCAGATTCTTTGTTTTAGTGAGTATAACCCTAACAACAATCCTTCATAGCTAATGCGTAAGGACAGAATTACTGACATCTTCTGGGGATTGTCCTACCTTGAAGTAAACGTTGAATTTCACCTTTGTGAACTGAATAAGTAAACTTTGCACATTAATTGGATTATTATGGTCATCTGGTTAAGTTCAAGTATGTAGTTTTGTGTTTCAGTTACACGTCTATTAGTAAAACAACAGTCTATGAAGTGATTTATTGTTGCAAATTCCACTACCAAATATTAACACATTGCCTGGTGGTTACATTAGGAATTCAGAATCATATATTGATAATTTCTGTTTTCTATGGAGCAGTTTTTTGGTCTGAGATAAATCTAGAAGCATTTTGACAGTAGGTGAGCTAGGAATTAAATGGTTTTTGTTTTTCCGATTTCCTTGCCGCAGGGGGGGGGGGGCTGAAGTCTCTCGGTCAATCTTACTTTCGAAATAAATTTCAACTTAGATGTTTCTTGAACAATTAGAATGACCAAAAGTTGTTTGATGCTGACAAGGTCCATATAAAGGACTCGCCAAAACTTGATGCATAGTTTTTATAATCTAAATATTGGGAAATTCATGTTGGGTTTGGTTACTCCCTTGTGGGTAACCCAACAAATTTGTTTGTCATCAGAAGATTTGTGGAGAACAAATCCGGAGAACTAATTCCGGTCAACGGGACGTTGATCGGAGGAGAATAGTAGACGGTCAATGGAGATTGACCGGCGAATGGCCAACTGTAGATTCTGGTCAACAGGAGGTTGACCGTCTGAGGGTTGTAGGAGTGCTGCTGGATGGCGGACGGGCAGTAGAAGATGGTAAACGGGGGAGGTTGACCAGATGGAAGTAGAGGACGGTCAACGGAGGTTGACCGGATGAATGCTGAAGACGGTCAATGAGAAGTTAACCGGATGAGTAACGGGCCTAGGAGACTGTGGTAGCTGGCAGCGGACAGATGTCTTTCTAGGATTGATCGATAGGCTGGCAATTGGGTTGTAGAGCACGCGTCTGCACAATGCAGAGCATGTACCGTCTTACAGGGCATGGGCCTACAGGAAGCTCGGGAACTGGTGAAGACGTTGCACCTATTATCTGCATGATGACCACCTGGACAGATGGGATTAGGTGGAGCCAGGACGTCTATATATGAGCACTAGGAGTTTCAGGCAGTGTCCGGTAGCACCTGTGGCAACACCAGAAGGTGTGAAAAACCACTAAGCGTGTGGGCGTGTGAAGACACCCAGAGTGCCTGTTGATCGGGTTGGTGTAGGAGAAAACACCAGGGGTACTGTGCGCCGACCGCATGAGTGTGAGGGTGAAACGGCGGTCGCCGTTTTACCAGCATTTGTAAAATGAGAGAGCAGATAGCACCACAGTGAGGAGAGAAAGAGTGGAAGAAAGAGAGAGCAGTGAGTGAAATACAAAGAGTGAGGCTTTGTATTCTCGTACTCTGTTCTTCGTTTTCGCCTCTAGGGCTTGTGTAATCAGGGTGGTTGCTGTATTCTGTCTCTGGGTTTTTGTAACCATTTTACATAGTGGATCTATTGGTAGACTTTATGTCCTGTGGTTTTTTTCCTTAGTTGAGAAGGGGTTTCCACGTAAAAAATATTATACATCTCTTTGTTCCTTATTCCTACTAAATGGTAGCTGACGATGACCGGGGGTTCGTGTATTCCGTTGCTACTGGATCGGATAGATCCGGATGATGAACCCCAACAAGTGGTATCAGAGACGGTCAAATCTCTTCTGATACCAACAAGTGGTATCAGAGACGGTCAAATCTCTTCTGATACCAACAGTTGGTATCAGAGCTAGTTGAGATCGGCCCAGACTCGGAAAAGGCTGCTTGTGGAGGATGCTAACTAGAAAAGGCTCCCTGCGGAGGTGCTGACCTATTGCCAGAGTGGAGTGAAGCGTCGCAAGGGGAAGCCGCCGAGTGAAGTGCCGCAGAAGTGGAGCCATCGAGGTCTGCGGCGGTCGAAGTATATCTGGAGTCATCGTGGAGGAGTTTGCGATTTAGTGTGGAATTGGATGGAACTGTAAAAGGTACAGCGGAGTCAGCATGGCCAAGGGCGGAGTTAAGCAGGGCCAAGGGCAGAGCTGTGCAAGATCAAGGACGGAGTTGAGCAGAGCCAAGTGCGGAGCCAGCAGAGCCAAGGGTGGAGCTGACGCCGGGATCCCAGTTGGGGGGAAGCTGCCGGAAGGTAGGCAATGACGGTCGCCGGGTAAAAGCGAAGGTGTTCCCTACAAGGTTTTGAGGAAAAGTTTGTTGGGTTTGGTCACTCCCTTGTGGGTAACCCAACAAACTTATTTGTCATCGGAGGATTTGTGGAGAATAAATCCGGAGAGTTGATTCCGGTCAATGGGACGTTGACCGGAGGGGAATAGTAGACGGTCAATGGAGATTGACCGACGAATGGCCAACTGTAGATACAGGTCAACAGGAGGTTGACTATCTGAGGGCTGCAGGAGTGCTGTTGGATGGCGGACGGGCAGCAGAAGATGGTCAATGGGGAAGTTGACCAGATGGAAGTAGAGGACGGTCAACGGAGGTTGACCGGATGAATGCTGAAAACGGTCAATGAGAAGTTGACCGGATGAGTAACGGGCCTAGGAGACTGTGGTAGCTGGTAGCGGACAGATGCCTTTCCAGGATTGGTCAACAGGCAGGCAGTTGGGTTGCACAGCATGCGTCTGCACAGTGTAGAGCATGCGCTATTTTGCGCGGCATGGGCCTGCAGGAAGCTCGGGAACTAGTGAAGACGTGACATCTATTATCTGCATGGTGACCAGTTGGGTAGATGGGATTAGGTGGAGCTAGGACATCTATATATGAGCCCCATGAGTTTCAGATAGTGTGCGGTAGCACCTGTGGCAACACCAGGTGTGGAAAACCACCAAGTGTGTGGGCGTGTGAAGACACCCAGGGTGCGGGTTGCACCGGGTTGGTGTAGGAGAAAACACCAGGGGTGCTGTGTGCTGGACGCATGAGTGCGAGAGTAAAATGACGGCCGTCGTTTCACCAACACTTGTAAAATGAGAGAGCAGATAACACCACAGTGAGGAGGGAAAGAGTGGAAGAAAGAGAGAGCAGTGAGTGAAATACAAAGAGTGAGGCTTTGTATTCTCATACTCTATTCTTCGTTTTTGCCTCTAGGGCTTGTGGAATTAGGGTGGTTGCTGTATTTTGTTTCTGGGTTTTTGTAACTATTTTACATAGTGGATTTATTGGTGGACTTTGTGTCCCGTGGTTTTTCCCTTTAGTTGAGAAGAGTTTTCCACGTAAAAAATACTGTACATATCTTTGTTCCTTATTCCTACTAAATGGTGGTTGACGATGACAGGGGGTTCGGGTATTCCGCTGCTACTAGATCGGGTGAATCCGGGTGTCGAACCCCAACAAGTCATCTATGTTCCACTTACCTTTTCTTATTCCTTATTTTGTATTTTATCAGAAATATTTTTCTTTTGACAGAAGCAATATACATCAGGGTGGTGCATGAACCAAATTGTTCATGAATAGCTTAGACATTTGGCTCAGTAAAGCCTAGTTTGAGCTTTCTTGTTTGCAAAAACGAACAGCACATGACCATATTCTTGAAGCTTGTTAGGCAATGAGCGAAGTATGGGACTGACTGTGCTTGATTCATTCTGTCTCATGAACAGCTCAGTTGTGCTTGTTTATATTCTGGTGAATAAGCTTGCTTATGGGCTTGTGAATAAGCTTGTTCATTGGTCCATGAATAACTCATTTATGTTCTTGTAAATAGTTTCATTTAAGGCCCAATAAATAGACTCAATTATGGGCCCATGTATAGATTTATTTAAAGGCTTATTAATAGATTTAGTTAAGCGCTTGAGTTTGGTTCATTTGTGAGGTGAGTTTGATAAACAAGCCAAGATCACGTTCAACTTGGCTGAGTCATTTTGACTTGGCTTGTTTGTGCACTTGAAACTAGATCTGAGCTCCAGTCCTAGGTCGGCTTGTTTATGCACTACTAATCAAGTCCCAAGCCAAGCTAAACTTATCAATGCTTTTTTAAGCCAAGCTTGAGATAAAACAATGTCCCTGCTTGAGCTCATTTAAAATATAAAAAGAGCTGAGTCAATTCTGAAATCTGCTATACTCATTTGTATCCCTAATAAGGTGCACATAGTTATAGGAAGTTAACAATCTTGTTGACTTGCCACTGAACCCTTGGTGGGTGTTACCGAAGACATCTTATTCCTTATTCTGTTTTGTCCGTAGAAGCTTTCTATTACCTAAAGCAATATGGTGATGATGCAGTCTTCTTAACATAACAACTGGAATCTTTGGTAATTCAGGCATATAAAGCATTTACTACTAATAATGATATTATTATGCCGGAGATCATTTTCTAATTAGTTGTGAATTTGACCAGAAGCTCTGTGTTATTAAAGTTAAAAAATTGAAGTCTCATTCTACAGATTTAGATGACTATTTGACATGGAAATGCTTAATGTTCGCACTCTGTTCTTGTGTTCATCTTATGTTTGCGGCTGCTGATAGAGATGTTGGTTTTGCCCACAAGTCTTCCCATTAGCTTGGCTCAAACCAAATGATTAGAAGGAAAGAAACTGGGTAGTGATTGAAACATTGAGAATAGTGCTTTGCAGTTGCACATTTGATGTTTAAGGGAGCAATTGAATCAAATGTTATTGCTCTTGTCATTTTGTTGTGTATGATAGTTCAAATGATAATGCAAAGCATGGTCTGCTTTCTTTTGAATTTCCTATCTGGATGTATGCCAGGGTATCTACATTGTAACGAAATGACATGGTTGGATCTGTGACTCCTGACAGAGACTCTCCATGTACCTGGACATTAATTATATTCTTTTTTATTTGCAACTTTTCTTGGTTAATGATTACCTTCCTTTTTTGAATTATCAGATGAGCGCATATCAGAAACTATATCATTGTAAATCTGTCAATGATTGGTTGACTTAGTCCTTCAGTGTTGAGTTATTGATCAATGTTCCACTATAGGAAAATGCCACTTCTCGTCATTTTTCTATGATATCTCAATAGATATTTGTAACAATGAAAGGATTTTGTAAATTGTGATTATTGAAGACAAAATCGCCATAATGCTGGATGGAGAATAAATATTTGGCTGTTTTGATTGTGCATTATTGTTTCCTAAATATGAATCGTCTTGGATGCATACAAGCTGAAAGAAGATACTCATAATAATGTAACCATGAAACCGTATCATTCACAACATTGCCAAACAAGGAAAGAAAGATTTTACTGGTCTACACTTTTCGAAGTGTCACCAGCAGGGCTTACGCTAAAAGCCAGCAGTTGAGCCTATACTAGTATGTTTAGTTTGATGAGCCTTCCTAATATAAGGAGGTTCAAAATGGGTGTTTGAATTTGGACAATTTATCTTTCGGGAATTAATCTGATGCATCCAATTAGGAGTGTAAGTTGTTGATATTTTATCATGTATTTTGAGGGACTGACATTTAGAAAGTTTCTTGCAGATTTCAACTTCTGAGGGAACTTATACCTCACAGTGAACAAAAGAGAGATAAGGCCTCATTCTTATTGGAGGTATAACATCTGCTTATTTCAATGTTGCACCCTATTCTTCCAGGCTGAATAGTGGTTGATACTGATTTTTATGCAGGTAATCGAGTACATTCAATTTTTACAGGAAAAATTGTACAGATATGAAGGGTCACACCCCAGATGGAACCACGAACCAGCCAAAATGACTCCATGGGTGAGTTTCAATCCCTTTGGTGTGACTGTCCAATAAGTATGATGAATGATATCCACTATTGCTTTAAATTGTTTAGGTTGCTCTCATTTGTGGCCATAGAGTGCTATGTCGTCAACTCAATTACAAATTGATTGATTCTTTCATTAGTACAGGAGATGTGACACTAATGAAAACTAAAACATAAAGATTACAAAAGCAAAGAAAACAGAAAGTTCTTTTGATTTAGTCTGAGTGAATTGTTTCTTCTCTTTCTCTTGTTTGAAAACAGAGTAACTGCCACAGGCCTACAGAATGGTCCACTGGTCATTCTCGAGGTGTAAATGAAGTAGCAGATCCAGTGGTAATGTTTGGAGCAAAGCTTGAAGAGGAAAATAATGTGATTTCCTCAAACGTCCCCAAGAATCCACTGATCTCAGTCGAATCTGACATGAAAAATGCAATTGCTTGCAAAGTAGTCGATCAGGGATCTGGAATAGCAGATAAGGCAGTGCCTACTGGCCAACCATTGCAGGCAGATATCTTTGCTCCAGTCAGGAATAATAATGCAGTTTTGCAATCATCTGCAAGACTGGCATCTGATGCTGGCAACACATCACTGCTGCCATTCCCATTACGGCAAAGGAAGCCGTGTGCATCAGGGTCCAGCACTCAAAGTGAGAAACTGAAAGAACAAGAGATGGCTGCTGAAGATGGTACCATCAGCATCTCGAGTACGTACTCTCAAGGGTGAGTATCATCAAATAGTCTTTGTTTTCATTTTCCACGTCAACTATTTTGGGCAGAGAAATATAAATCTTTACATTGATAAACTTGCAAGTCTTTAAAGAACTGGTCTCATAATGGGTAATTCTCTTTGCTATACCTTGGGCCTTTGAACCAACTTTTAGCTGCTTTATTATTATTTTTTATTTAATAACAAAGCAACTATTCTTCTAAGATGCTTCTTTGAACTTGTTAATGAAGCCAAACCCAAGCTTAATAATATTTTTTTAGTATCTGACATCTTATTGAGGCAATTTCTTTCTTGGAAGTAAAAGTAGTTTGGGGAGCAAGTTAGAATAGAGACTACATATTAACCTTAGAAAAGGGTGGCCCGGCGCATTGAGGCTTCTCATATTGTAGATTATGTGAGAGTATATGTATTCAGCATTACCATTGCTTTATAGACAGGTTATAGTTTGAACCCATAAATTTCAGATGACAATGAAGCAATATTATCTTTGCTTGAAGGCTTATGATACTTTCCTTAGTTTGAAAGCGTGTCAATGAGCGACATAGCAGAAGTGAGAACCGATTGACTTTGCGAGGTTGGCTTATTGTTGAATGGTTGAATGCTTTAAGATATATTTGATCTCTGGGTAGGAAATTCAAATTTATTTAGGACTCTTAAATTTATGAAAAAATTATTAAAAATTCAACAATCTTCTTATTCTTGAAAATTTGTCATATATACTTCACATGCTTATATAAAAAATCCTAAGATTACTAAAACAACTTAACTAAAAGTCAAACGAACTTGGGATAACAAACTTATTCCATATCCCTTTATTTACTCTTAAGAAATCTCAGTCTCAGTAACTTACTTCTACCTAGTAATTAGCAACTATCCTGAAGATTACCATCCCAACTTGATTCTCTTGAAATTTAGGCTGTATCAACTACCATACCCCTAAATTCACACTTAGTCCTCAAGAGGGAAGTCTAGAAAACATAGCTTGAATTCTTCATAGTTCTCTCAGGTACCTTATGCTGATGAGGTGTTGAGCCAATAGATAAGAACTCTTGAATTTCCTTGCACACTCTGTTGTTGAGTGTCGATAGCTGTATGGTTTGATGCTGACAGGTGATCCTTTGCCCTCTTCGGTGTAATTGTTAGAGTTCGATCCAGATACACATAATCTGGTACAGCGGAACAAAATCTGAACTTTTCGTCAAATATCAGCCACCAAACTTGTAAGTATAAGAAACATAACAATGTATAACATTTTTAACGTCGAAAATCTTTTTCAATTAAGAGAAAAATCATGGAACAAACTCCGAACTAATCTAGTATAAAAGTGTCAGTTATAAATAACCCATTTCGAAATCCCTGATGCCAAATTTGATGTAGGGAAGGGGGAAGAAGGGGAGGAGAAGCAGAAGGAGGTAGGAGAAGCAGAAGAAATAGGAGGAGAAACAAAGAGGAGAATCACAATTACTTTTAACTCATAAATCATACGTTTAATATTAGAGTTAGGATTCTTATATAGAGAACTTTCATCTTAGATTAATTAGAAAATATGACACTTTCCTAAGATAAAAAAATAAAATCTCTTAAATAAAATTTTTCAAATAAAATAAAATCAAATGAAATAAAATTTTTTCTAATCAAATCAAATCTCTCCTAATTTGAAATATTTTCGATATTCGACCTCGTTTGAACCATCAAACGGCACGTCAAATGAGTATGGATCTACACAAGAGTGACCTATAACTCAACAAACCTCTCTTCACGACTGTGTGGGGGACCCTTCGCCTTAACTGGCGATCATTATCACTTGCTCTTTGACAATTTCCCCTTCAATGGGATCTCGACTTGGCCATTGCAAGCTTGAATGATACCCTTTTTCACTCCACCGAACCTGGAGTATTTCCACTCTCCTTCGGCTTCTCCTTTGTGGTAGAATCACTTCCCCTTGCACTCCTCCTTGGCCTCCTCTTCCTGCCACCTTGACCAATGTCTCCGTTGGTCACATTGGCGTTATCCTTGGCAACCCAAGTCTTCATTAAATACCGGCTTAATTGCTGTTTCCCCTTGCTACAGCCAAGGCACATTTGGTGAGTTTCCACTGACCTTTTCCGAATGCTGTGAAAAAATTTTCATCAAATTTCTTGGTTAAAATCACATTCAATTTCAAATCCGAGGTATATCGTACGTTCTTCAACACGAGTTTTGTCCCGTTACTTGTCCGCAAGCTAACATCTCTGATGCCAACAACCCTTGACGAACTATCATTACCCATTTTCAATACCCCTTAGTCTCCGGGCATATAGGTAGCGAAGAGGGATTTCCTTGATGTCGCATGGTGTGAGGAATTATTATCTACCACCCAATTCGTCTCCTGGCTCGAAAAGCTTTGTGTATTTCCCGCGTGGACAACTAGACATTTTTGCAGGAAGCGATAGAAGTCCGATCATCTTCGTCATGATCTCTCTTCTCTTGACCATTGCCTCCGCCCTCCTCCTGTTTCCTCTTGGAGTAATCCCGATTCATGTGGCTCTTCTTACCACAATGGAAGTTTTCTATGTCTTGAAACTTGGACCGGCCGTTGCTTCTTTCCCATTTGTCACGTTGGTCTCTCGATCTCCCATGTCCTCTACCGCTAGTGGATACAAAGAGCTTTGATTCCTCTAAAACCTCAATGCTTCCCCTCTGCTTTAACTTATTCATAAGTTAGGAAGCGATGACCTCATCTGGGTTGAGTGTGTCTTTTCTAAAAGTAGCGTCGTGACAATATGATCGTATGAGGTCGGTAAAGAAGCCAACAATACCAATACCTTCTCTTCTTCCTTGATATTTTTATCAGGTGCCGACATTTGTATCAATATCCGGTTGTACTTATTCAAGTACTTCTCAAAACTTTCCCCTTTCGACAAACGAAGGCTATAGAACTTTTTGTTTACATGCAACTTTGTTGTCAAGGATTTGGATTTATATTGACTTTCAATTTTCACTTAGACCTCCGTTGGATTTGACAACCCAATAACTTCTTGAAGAGTATTATTTAGGAGATACAATTGGATCGTGTAATTAGTAAGATCCTTCATATCTTGCCACTCCTCTTCTTTCATATTCTTTGGCTTATCCTCTTTACTCCGAAGTGCTTTTACCGTTTTTTCTTGTGTCAAAATAATTTTCATCCTTTTTTACTAAAGAATGAAATTATTTTGCCAATTAAATTGTTCAACGCAAAATGGCAAGCTCCTCGACGTTGACGCCATCAAGTCTTAGTTTTATAACCTACTCTTTGATACCACTTGTTGGGGTTTGCCCCAAATACACGCAACTCGACGCAGTGGAATAAACCTGGAACCCCTCGTCAAACGTTAGCCATCAAACTCTTGAACATAAGAAACACAATAAAACACAATATTTTTAACGTAGAAAATCCTTTTCAACTAAGAAAAAAATTACGGGACAAACTTCGAACTAATCAAGTATAAAAGTGCTAGTTACAAGTACCCCATTTTGAAACCCCTAATACCAATTTTGATGCATGGGAAGGGGGAAGAATGGGGAACAAGGGGAGTGGAAGCAAAAGGAAGTGGGAGAAGGGGAAGAAATAGGAGGAGGAATAGAAAGAAGAGAATCATAATTACTCAATTTTTATTCAACTCATAAATTATACATTCAATATTAGAATTATGATTCTTATATAGAGAACATTCATTTTAAGTTAATTAGGAAATATGATACACTTTCCTAAGATAAAAAAATAAAATCTCACCAAATAAAATATCTCAAATAAAATCTTTTAAATAAAATAAAATCAAATGAAACAAAATCTTTTCTAATCAAATTAAATATCTCTTAATTTGGAATATTTTCGATGTCCGTATAGTATCCATGTGATCTTGTTTAAACCATCAATTGGTACGTCAAATAAGTATGTGCCTACACGGTAGTAACCTATAACTCAACAAGTATCTGATTTAAAAACATAGCAAAGTGGGCAAGGTTGACTGTCTTGTCAACATCTGCATCCTTACAAACAAGGGAAAGGGTATTTTCCTCCAAGCTCCAAAGTCACGGGCTTTCGATTGCTTTTTGCAGACAAATTGAGAACAATTTTCCCAGTGCCAGTAGATCCTATGAAAGCAGCGTGCCCACATCCCTTGTCCTGAGATCAGCCGTAGGAAATGTCTTTCCTGATGCAACATGCATGAATTGCCCATTGATTAGAAGCTTTGAGTAGATCACTTTTACTAGTAGAGTGATCGGTTCCTCAGTGAGGACATCAGTGCTATAAGTACAGATCACACCTCTCAAGCAAGAGCTCTTTCCTTCATTCTCTCGGTATTACCAAACTGATTAATTGATAGTGCTTGTATTGACAGAGTCATCTGTGCCAATTGCGTCATAATTTGCCCGGGCTGATTTCAAGGTTAGCAACCTCCCCTTCTAGATGTTCCAAATGGTGGTCTGCCATCATTATCTCTGATACCATGTTGATATGTCTCTTAGTTTGGGAATGTGTCATGGACCTATGTAACGGAAGTGAGAACAGATAGGTTTTGCGCGATTGACCTATTTGTAAACTGTTGGATACTTTGAGAGATCCTTGATTTTTGGGTAAGAAATTCGAGTTTGTCTAGAACTCCTTAATTTACAAAGAAATTCTTAAAAATTTAATAACATTCTCATTCATGAAAATTTGTCATATATACTCTGCATTCCCGTAAAAGATATTTTAAGATTACTAAAACAACTTAACCAAAAATCTTACTAATTTGGAATAACAAGCCTATTCCGTAGCCCTTTATTTACTCCTAAGAAATAACTACCTTAATAATTTACCCTTACATAATAATTAGCTACTATTCTAAAGATCTCCATTTCACTCTGAACCTCACAAAATTTAGGCTTTATCAGCTTGCCATCTAAAAAATTGATATTATGCTTTGTATATTTCAGTGTTGTGGTAGATTGGAAGAGAGTGGTTTTGAGGTTTTTTTTTTTTTTCCATAGTTTTGCCAACAATTGAAGAAACAATAAAACTACAGCAATCATCCTGTAAGGTCTACCTTATGCTGGATGTAAAGGTGTGTAATAGAGAGAGATTAACATCATAAGCTGTCCTATAAAATCCTTCTTGTTGTTTAGATTTTCCTTTTGACTGATTCTTCCACAACCCACTGGGGAGGGACAAAAGTGAGATCTTTCTTTCAGTCAAAAGCACGTCCCCCTTGTACGGTTTGTCCTACATCAGTAGTCTTATAGCCCTGATGTCATATCTTGATCTTGTTTGTTTGGAGAAAACACTTTCCATCATGGGGATGAGAAGTAGTTACTACCAATCTCTGCATCAGCATCCCAGTGAAGACAAAATCATTCAGGACATCTGATGACTCAGAAAAATGTAAAGCTTTCTCATGGATCTTGTTGTGCCAGTAACTTAGGATTCATTAGTTTCCCTGATCAAAATTGTTAAAAAGAAACAAGTGAATGAAAATATCATGTCATTGTTGGCCTTTTTCTCATCAAACAAGTAATTGTATGAGTGAAATCTCGGTATCACCTCACTTGAAATTCTGCTAATGGTGTAAAAGTAGTGGTACGTAAGTATGTACAAAAACTTGGATGGTCACTTATGTGCATAAACGTTGGTGTCAAGCAGGCTGTTGGACAATCTAACACGAGCCCTCGAAAGCTCCGGTGTGGATTTGTCGCATGCTAGCATAGCAATTGAGGTTGATTTTGGGAAGCGAGCAGAGAGTCGACACAACACCCTTAGGCACATTGACAAGGTATACTGATCCAATGTTGGGGTTTACAAGGCTCAGTTACGTTCTATGCTGCAAACTTGCTTTGTAGATCTGAGAGTTACCATTGTTTTGTTTGTAACACAGAACGATGAGGTTAACTACAGCAGTCGAGCAACGCTACGCAGTAGAGGAGAAAGCTATCGCGAGGAGTCTGATCAAGCCGCCAAGAAGCCAAAGACATCCCGAAGCTAGTTTGAGAATTCAAGAACATTCATTCTTTCTGTGTGAGTAATTCATTTTTGGGTTTTCATTTCCTTCATAGTACTCGTCTCCGGGTTTCATCCGTCCCTCATCTGGTCTTGAATCATTAGGTCAGGGCAAGGCCTACTGTAAATTTGTGTTTATTTTTTTTTTTTATTTTGCATTTTTCACGATCGCATATCATTCATATGAGGCTTCCACGCTGAGGATGAGAAGCTGCATTTTCGTGTTTGAGCTTTGAATTATGAGAAGGATTCTTATTTCTCACAGCACTAATGAACTCCTTTGGAGTAGATTACTGTAGGCTTGTAAGAGGTCCCTTAGGGAAAAAGAGCAGTGGTGCAAACATTGTACCCAGAAAAATAGTATTTATTCAGGCCATCTTCCCACTTAAACTCATCTGAATTCTGTTTTTCGGAAGACTATATTGCAAGATAAATAATAGGTTGCATTCTGAAATTCAGAATTGAAAAGAAAATAAGAACCGAGTAACTGCATTTCTATGAAAAAAGATTTTTTCGATGGAATTTGGTGATCAAGCATACAATTTTTTGAAGATTGGAACAGTGAATTTGATACTAGTTGTCACAAAAAATGCCGTGGTTGAAACTAATATAATTATTAATGTAGATTAAGTAGAAGCTCAATGGGAATAAGAGAGAATTAGACGGAGGAGGAGAACGAAGAAAAGAAAAAAAAAGGCATTCGGTTATAGAGAAAAATAAGAAGAAAAGGAGAATCAAGAGGAGAGTCTAATCTTACAAAGGGAATAGAAATCTATGCTAGCAATATTTAGTCATTAATATGCCGAATATAACTGAAGTAAATGTATTTAATGGCTATCAACTTTTTCATCTTATTTTTTTCATAATAACCTTTTAAGGATAGCAAATTCATCGCCTTCATAGGCTGTATTTTTTTTCCTTAAGGTTAACTGGTCTTTTTTGTATTATTATGTTATATTGTGTCCAACTATTTTTTAATTTAATAGATATTCTTTTATTT
>JAODPA010089721.1:0-23870 GCA_025585075.1 Nepenthes mirabilis | reverse complement strand
GGATTTTTAATTTTTTTCATACTTTATGTTCATTATACATATAATTCAAGTCATGTGAAACCTATATTCATAAGAATTATGCAAATGATAAAAAGAATAAGAGGAAAATTTCATAACATGCAATGTTTGATGTATAATTCTCCCGGAGTGAGAGTTAAGTGATAAAAATGAGCATAGAATTTCCTAAAGAATGAGTAAATATAAAATTAGATCGAGAATTTATATTTCAGATGGTAGTATTTTCTAACATACCTTAAGATATTATTATAAAAGTATAATGATTGCCTCAAGGCTATGGGGGACATGGTCCCGTATATCTGGCTAAAGGTATACCGCTCACCACGAGGTATTAAATTGCATGGGTCTATACTATAGAATGCATAGAAGTAAACACATTTCTTTTCTTGTTCGACCGCACCATTAGTTAATAAAGCCTATTGGCCTTGGTCCATAATAATAATGAGTTTTCTATATGTTTTAGAATCTAAAATAATCAGAAATAAAATAAGAAAGAAAAATGTATTCTAAAAAGGTATTTACTCATGTTTCATATTTATGCATTTGTATTTCGCTCTTATTCCATCCCTTGCTTTATCTTGCATATATTGATTATTGTTCTTATTTATATTGTACTTTATTAAATATTTAACTCACTCATTACTATTTTTTCTTTCGTCAGATGAGTACGCGCTTATACCTGATAAGGCGGAGTGAGGATTAAGAGTTGCTAGGCTTGAAGACTTGCAGGAAACTTTTGAGGATGTAGTTTTGGTCACTTTTACACTTTACGGAGCTCATTTATATATTTTAATAATTTTATCTATATTGATGTATGTGTATGATAATGATGTACATGTAACTTAGTTTTCACTATATTTGATGAATGTATGTACTTGCACAGGTTGGTATGGTTTATTCTTGGTACCTAGTGGTATCTTATTTGTGCTGACGTTGTAATTAAAATTATGACGTCGGTGCCATGTGTATTTGTGGCATTTTGGATCCTGTGTTGATGATATTGCGGATGTTTATTTGTACTGTATAGAAATTTTTATACAGGTTGTGTTAGTTTGATGACCGTTTTACTATCAGAACTCTGCTGGATTTCAATCAGAAAACTTAGTTCGTCACAGTTAGTATCAGATATGAGATGCCTTAAGTTTGATTTGAATTTTATGCGGAAACCTAGGATAGTATAGGCTAGATGGAATAAGTAGAGGTAGGCATAGGATGATTAAGCTAGATTTAGGTAGCTTTAGTTGTCCTAGTTATTGTACCTAGGCCATTAGTTGTGTTTAAATCTCATAGAATTATAATTTTTTATCTAGTATCCGACTCGTAATCTAATTCATATCGTTCTTGTTTCAGAATAAACTCCCGTTGCTGAGTATGCTACTAAGAAGAAAGACAATGCGTGGAGGTGGCCAGCCTCACGATAGAGAGGCCAAATATTTTACTTTGTTGGGTCGTATGGTAGACATTATTGAGAATATGGGGTAGAGGAATCTTGCTCCAATACCTGTACATGTTCCAGCTTTGGTCCCTGCTAATCCTGGACCATCAGTGTACGACCGATTCATCCAGGAGAGAGTTCCTACGTTTCTGGGGGAGCTAGATCCAATAAAAGCGGATATGTGGTTCCAAAGACTAAAGAAAGTATTTGTTGTTATTCGTTACTCTGAGGAGAACGGGTATTGTTTGCCTCGTATCAGTTGGAAGGTGAAGCCCACCACTAGTAGGAGATGAAAAAGAAGGCATTGGGTGTGCCAGAGTATGAGATCACTTGGCACATGTTTGAGGATGAGTTTATAGAGAAGTATTTCTCGTCCTCCCTCCAAGTGTAGAAAGAGAAAGAGTTTATTCACTTGAGGTAAGGAAATAGGATGGTGGTTGAGTATGATACAAAATCTATGGAGTTAGCTCGGTATACTCCATATATGGTTGAAGATGAAGAGAGGAAGGCAAGGAAGTTTCTTCAAGGTTTGCAGGATAATATCCGCAAGCAATTAACAACCTTGAAGTTGGCGACATGCGGATGTGTTGGATCGTGCTCTGATCCATGAGAGGGAACTTGCCAAGTAAGAGTTTTTCAAGAAAAGGACGTCGAGTAAGAGTAGTGTTGGTCCCAACTCTAGTACGAGTGATGGGAGGCCGCCAAAGAGATTAAGGCAACTAGATTTGGAGAAGAAGAACAGTCTGACCGCATTGTTCTCACAAGTTTCAGTCAATTCATGTCAACATTGTGGAAAGATGCATGCGAGTAAGCCTTGTTATAAGCTGATGGGTGTGTGTTTCGATTGTGGCCAAGCGAGACACAAGATCAAGGAATGTCCTCATCCAATAAAGGCCCGCAACGGTAGATCTGTTGTGCAAGGAAAGGCTCTTGTGGTGACTGCTTAGGAAGCCAAGGCATCTGACGATATGGTAAAAGGTATTCTCTCTATTGTGGCTCTTCTAGTACTGTGCTTTTTGATTTTGGATCCACCCATTTCTTTGTATCACCTCGATTTACTTGTCATTTTACATCATCTCCTGTGACCCTTGATTTTTCTTTAATTGTATCAACGCCCACGAAATCTTCTGTTATCACTAATGTTTTTTAGCCCGGGTATTCAGTTGAGGTGAATGGGTTGTTCTTAGTTGTTGAGTTGATTCTTCTAAAAATGTATAATTTTGATGTTATTTTTGGTATGGATTGGCTGTTAACGAATCATACAACTATTGATTGTTTTCATAAGAAGATTGACTTTGCGATTCTAGAGTCTGAGCCCTTTCATGTTCAAGGAATTCAGTGAGTTTAGCCATCCAGATTTATTTCAACTCTGCAAGCTCGTCATCTGCTGAATAGTAGATGTGAAGCTTATTTGGAGTATGTCAGTGTGGTGGAGGGTCGGGAGCTATCTAAGAGGAGATTCCAGTGGTATGCGAGTTTGAGAATGTATTTCCTAATAAATTATCCGCCTTACTGCCACACAGAGCGATTGAGTTTGGAATTGATCTCGTGCCTAGATTGGCACCTATCTCAAGGACTCCCTATCGTATGGCTCCTGTGGAGTTAAAGGAATTAAAATTGTAATTGCAGGATCATCTAAATTTAGGTTTTATTAGACCCAGTGTTTTGTCATGAGAAGCTTCGATCCTATTCGTGAATGAGAAGGACGAAACTTTGAGGTTGTGTATAGACTATTGTGAGCTGAATGAGATCACGATCAAGAACAAGTACTTGTTGCCAAGAGTTGATCTTTTTGATCGGTTGCAAGGGACCCGTGTGTTCTCTAAGATAGATCTGCAGTCGGGGTATCATCAACTTTGAATTAAGCAGGTGGATGTGGTGAAAATAGCTTTCCATATGAGATATGGTTATTATGAGTTCCTTGTGATGTCGTTCGGATTGACGAATATCCCTACAGTTTTTATGGATCTAATGACTCGGGTTTTTCAACTCTATTTGAATAAATCTGTTATGCTTTTCATAAACAACAATTTGATCTACTCGAAGAGCTTTGATAAGTATGAGGAGCATTTAAGAATCGTGCTTTAAACCTTTCAAGAGCATAAGTTGTTCATAAAGCTGAAGAATTGTGAGCTTTGGCTCGAGGAGGTCATATTCTTAGACCATGTCATTTCTAATGGAGGCGTCTTGATAGACCCAATTGGAGTCGACCGATGACCGTGACAGAAGTCTGTAACGTTTTGGGTATGGTTGGTTATTATCGCCGCGTCGTAGAGAATTTCTCTTGAATTGCTTTGCCTCTCACCCAATTGACGAAGAATGAAGTAAGTTTTGACTGGACCGAAGAGTGTGACCAAAGTTTTTGGGAGTTAAAGGATCGTTTAATTTCAGCACCAATTTTGACTATCCACAATGGTTTGGGTGGCTTCAAAATCTATTGTGATGCTTCTAAGATTGGCCTCGGATGTGTCTTGATGCAAAATGAAAAAGAGGTAGCTTATGGATCTCGGCAATTGAAGATTTATGAGAAGAACTATCCGACCCATGACTTGTAGTTAGCCGCTATTGTTTTCATATTGAAGATTTGGAGATATTATTTGTACGACAAGAAGTTTCTTGTGTATTTTTTATCACAAGAGTCTCAAGTACCTATTTTCTCAGAAGGAGCTGAATATGAGATAGTGAAAGTGGATCAAGTTTCTTAAGAATTGTGACTGTGAGATCCACTATCAGCCAGGGAAGGTGTATGTGGTTGCAGTTGCCTTGAGCTGTCAGACTAGTCTTGTAGCGAGACTGTAGATCAAGCTGATGGAAATGCTGGATTGCTTGAAATTTTACAATATCTAGCGTTATGTCAAAGACAACTGGATGATACTGTCTTTCTTACAGGTGTAGTCCAAGATCCTTCAGAGGATTGAGAAAGGGCAAGTGAGTGATGGAGACCCTAATCGAGACTCTCAGAGAGATTTTAGTATCCGTGCTGATGGAGTCTTAAGATTCTTAGAAGCGTTTGTGTGTACCTAATGATAAGGATCTGAAAGAGAAAATCATGAAGGACGATCATCTCACTGGGTACACCATCCACCCGAAAATTAATAAGATGTATCAGGACCTAAAGAAGATGTTTTGGTGGTGCAACATGCGAAGGGAGATATTTGCTTTTGTGGACCGATGTCTTATTTATTAATAGGTGAATGTCGAGAGAAGGAAGCCCATGGAATTGTTGCAACCTTTGCCTATCCCAAGTTGAAAATGGGAGGATATTTCTATGGACTTTGTTTCAAGTTTGACCAGGACCTCGCGGAATCGCGATGCAATTTGGGTCATTGTAAATCGTCTAATGAAATCGACTCATTTCTTAGTAATTCGGACTACATATTCTCATAAACACATGGCACAGCTGTACATCAATGAGATCATTAGACTGCACGGGGTGTCAGCATCTATTGTATTTGATCGTGATCCACGCTTTGTCTCTAAGTTTTGAAAAAGTCTGCACCGAGAGTTAGGGACGAATTTGAAGTTTAGTATAGTATATCACCCTCAAATAGATGGCCAATCTGAGTGGACGATCCAAATATTGGAGGATATGCTTAGAACCTCGGTGATGGAGCTAAAAGGAAATTGCAATGATCAATTGGCGTTAGCCAAGTTTGCATACAACAATAGTTTTCAGGTGAGTATTAACATGGCTCCTTTTCAGGCACTATATAGTAGGAAGTACCGATCTCCTATCCATTGGGAGGAGACAGGAGATAGGCATTTGTTGGGTCCAGATATGATTAAGGAGACGTCAAAAAAGATTGCGGTAATTTTTTAGAAGTTAAAGATAGCGCAAAGTTGGCAAAAAGAGTTATACTAATCGGAGGAGATCCGAATTCAGATTCGAGGTTGGAGATTTTTTTTCCTCAAGGTATCACTGTGGAAGGGAGTCTTTAAGTTTGGAGTCAAAGAAAAGTTGAAGCCACGATTTATAGGACCCTCCAAGATTTTGGAAAGAGTTGGGAAAGTAGCGTACTAGTTAGCACTACCATTGAATTTGGCCGAAGTGCATAACATCTTCCATGTCTCAACGTTGAGGAAGTCTGTCCATAATTTGACACAAGTTAATGACTACGAGCCTTTAGTTATCCAAGAAGACTTATCGTATTCGAAAGAACTCATTCAGATTCTGGATTGGAAAGATCAAACCTTGTACTCGAAGACCATCCCTCTCATGAAAGTCTTATGGAAGAATCACTCCCGTGAGGAGACGATACAGGAAAGGAAGGATGAGATTCGGGATAAGTATCCCTACCTAATTCAAGGTATGTAAGTACGTTCAATTCTAGGATTCGTTAATTTAGAGGATAAAATTTTCTAAGTGGGGGAGAGTTGTGAGGTTCTAGATTTCAACCATAATAATTAGAAAGAAATTAAGATAACATAATTAAGGATAGACTTAAGTGTACAAGGAAAATTAGTTTTGGAAGCATAAAAAGAAATCAGGAGGCCAGACACCTACGTGGGGCAGGAGGTGCGCCCAGGGCGCGTATGGGTAAAATGCCCACACTTGAGCCGTGCTCAAGCATGCTCGGGGCGTGAGCTGGCAGAATCGTCCGCTTAGTGAGCACCCGATGGGCGCTCAAGCGCAGCCCTTCGGGTGTGCTGGCGCTCAAGCGCCAGTTCGATTATGAAAGCGAATTTGAAATTTTACACGTTATTTTTCAACAGTCTAGAAAGAGATGAGAGAGAGAGCTCAAAGGAGAAGAGAGAGAAGGAGGAAACTAAGGCTTCCAAGTTCAAATTCAGCCTCGAGTTAGTTAGAAAAATTGTAGATCAGGTTGAGGTAAATGCACTTATATCATTTTGTTTTTCTTGTTGCACTGTTTATCCCGATCTCTTTGGGTATTTTGTCCCGATACCCATCCATGTTTTTATTTTCATAATACCCATATATTGGGCATACATATATTTCAATTTCATATCCGATTTGTAAGATTTGTACCGTATTTCGTCCCACAAAACCATAACCCGCACCCCTTGGCTTTTTCCTGTTTTAATTGAATTTTATGCATGATTTGAACTTCAAAACTTGGAAACCTAGCTTTAGGAACTTGGGTACCTTAATTATTTGGTATTTATTCATATATATTTTATATATGTTAATTTTATGTATACCGAAAACATTATCGGATATGATTCGGAATATTATTTAACATGTACACTATATGTATTATTTTGGATATGTTCTAAGAATTACGTTATATGCATTTGTGAAGGAAACTAATTGTCCAAATGTGACGGAACGGATTTTTTTTCCTTAAAAGCTTCCGTCAGGATAGAAATGTAATTAACGAGACTATCAAAATAATTCTCCCTTAATCATACAAACACAGGATCACATGTGCCATACATGGCACAAATCTATAAAAACATTAACCACACTAACAGTTTAATAACGAGATGCCGTCTAGGATCTGTAAGTAAATCCAGAGTTTAGAGCAGAAGTAAACTAATAATCTGCAAAAGCATAGCTTTTTCTTTTTATAGTCATACATATCATATAGAACATCCATAAACATAAAGTCAGTATACAAAAATCACAATTTCAGCTAAACCTTTACATCGACAAGCTCTTCAAAAACAGCTCCAATACGCTAAGTTTCGCAAAAGTCTTCAAGCAACACTTTTCTGTCTACTCACATGTTCACATGTTCTAGAACACCTTTCTCGTTAGGCAGTAGCTCTACTGTCTCATCTGAAAGAAAAATAATAATAAAATAGTGAGTCGAGATCCAATAAGGTACATGCACATGAGCAGTAAAACGGTGATGCAGAACGGTCATATAACTATGCATAAACAGAACGGTTAGTCAGAATAAAATTCCAAAAATAGAGAAAACATACTTTGACAGTATTATGCTTCAGATTTAGAAATCAGTAGTCGGTAAACAGAAATCAGTAACCGTTAATTAACAAACGAAAAACGGTAAACAGTAATCGGTGCACAGTATTCGGTAAACTATAAACAGTCATCGATACTTTATAGCTTAATATATCGGTAATCGGTACTTCATATTCGGTAATCGGTACGGTAACATAACATATCGGTAAAATAGTAAACGACACTTCGTAACATATCGGTACAGACTCTGCCAGTATACCCTACTAGCTGAGGGGGCGAATAATCGATGATAGATTGTGTTCACTCCACACAATCTAAGGCCTATAACAGTCATATGGGTATCCCATCTCACGGGATCGATACGGTATGCCACCTGAAGGTATGCCGGTAATGGTAATTCCTCCTGACTATAGCGCCCCGAGGGTAGGGCGGACCACAAATAATTCCATGGATAGAGTTATCCTCGATTACCACCGTAAAGTCCTAAGGCATGCCGGAGAACCTATCCGGACTGTAGTCAGTCTCGGGTCCTAAAATAACTGTAACGAAAACCATCTCTTTACAGAAAATCCCTTTTTCAAAATCAGACTCTCACAATATACCTTCAGCTAATTTTAAGTACACATGAAAATTTCCTCGATACAGGTCGGTACATATTTTAGGGAAATAAATTATACTGGAAGCTTCATTTCGATGTCAATTAACTTTCATATAACAGAAGTTACGGTTAAAACTTATCAAAACCTCTTCATTTTCGTACATAGGGCTTCGCCAAAATCTTCGAACTCAAATCGATCTGTTACATGTACATATTTCATGAAATTAATGTCATAGATGCCATGCATATACATTAAATCATGCAATTTACTCAAACTACACCACATTTTCAAGCTAGGGTTTCATCACATACTTTTCAAGACAAATTGAACACTATTTTCATGTTTATTCATGAAATCGAAGCCAAAACTTGCAATAAACATAGATAAACACAAAATCTAACCGGGTAATCGAATGAAACATGCTTTATGTACTTTAAACATGCATCAACATCATTTTCACAACATTTTCATTAACTTTAAAGCAAGAGAAACGGTAAAAACGAAAAATAACGTCCAACGTACACTTGACTTCGCCCAATCTACCGTTATTTTTACCGGGTGTGGATTGGAACTAGTGATTCTCCCTTCTCTTCTCTTCTTCCACTTTTTCCTCTCCATCGTATGTGCTTTGTTCTCTCTCTCTCCGTTTTCCATTTTCTCCTCCGTTTTATAACAAAAATGAAGCAAAAACGTGGGCAAAAGTCGGGGCCGCACTCGAGCCCGGCTCGGGCGCTCAGCGAGCGGGCGGTATTCTATTTTTCGCACTCGAGCAACCAACAGGCGAGCGGTGAGCGGGCTACATTCTATTTTTTACGCTCAAGGGCCCTCAAGCGCTCAGCGAGCGGGCGATATTCTGTTAAATACGCTCGAGTGGCCAGCAGGCACACGGCGAGCGGGGCTGCTACTGGATTTTCCTCTTGCTGCAGCAGCTCGGGTGCGCAGCAGGTGCCGTTCAGCTGCTTACTAAACTCGGGCATTTTTTCTACTTTTTGCTTTCAACAAACACTTGTTCATTATATGCTTAGCCTTTTAATGATATTAATCATCTTAATTACATCTCGTTATTATGTTTTCAGTTTCGGGTCCTCATACTCTCCCCCACCTAAAGAAATTTCGTCCTCGAAATTGAGTAAACTACATACCTCAAGGGAACAAGTGAGGATACTTGCTTCAGATCTCCTCTTCGCGCTCCCAAGTGGCCTCATCCGGCGAATGATTTCTCCAAATCACTTTCACCAGGGGAATGGACTTCGTCCGCAACTTTTGATCCTTTCGGTCTACAATTTCCAGTGGCTCCTCAATGTAGGACAAGTCCTTATCAATAGACAAAGATCCGTAGTCAATCACGTGCGCTGGATCATAGACATATTTCTGCAGCATCGATACATGAAATACATCATATACGCCCGTAAGATTTGGTGGTAATGCCAAACTGTAGGCTACCTCACCGACCCTTTTCAAAATCTCAAAAGGGCCAATGAACCGGGGCTTCAACTTCTCCTTTACTCCAAATCGGAATGTGCCCTTGGATGGCGAGACCTTTAGAAACACAAGATCTTCTATCTCAAAATTCAGCTCTATCCTCCACTTGTCCACATAATTCTTCTATCGGCTCTGAGCAACCTTCAGATTATCGTGAATCACCTTAATCTTCTCTACTGTTTCTTTCACAATCTCCGGGTCAAAAATTCTTTTGTCTCTGGTCTTCTCCCAATGAATCGGGGACCTACACTTTCTCCCGTACAACGCCTCAAACGGTGCCATGCCGATACTAGCTTGGTAGCTGTTATAATAAGCGAATTCAGCTAGTGCCAGACAAGTATCCCATGTTCCTTTCATCTCCAAAATAGAGGCCCTCAACATATCCTCAAGAATCTGAATGATATGCTCAGATTGGCCATCGGTCTGGGGGTGATATGTAGTACTGAACTTTAACTCTGTCCCCAACTCTTTATGCAAGCTCTCCCAAAACCTCGAGACAAAACGTGGATCTCTATCAGATACAATGGAGGCTGAAACTCCATGAAGCCTCACAATCTCATTTATGTACAACTGAGCCAATCTATCACACGAATAGGTCGTCCTGATCGCTAAAAAGTGGGCTGATTTGGTCAGCCGGTGAACTATAACCCACATAGCGTCATGATTCCTAGGAGTCCTCGGCAAACCCGATACGAAATTCATAGCAATATCTTCCCATTTCTAACTCGGGATTGGCATTGGCTGTAACAGACTAGAAGGCTTCTTCCTCTTAGCCTTCAGTTGCTGACAAACTAGGCATTTTTTCACATGGGCCATGATATTTTTCTTCATGTTTCTCCACCAGAAAGTCTTTTTCAGATCCTGATACATTTTATTCATTCTCGGGTGGATTGTATACCGAGACCGGTGAGCATCTTTTAAAATTTTCTCCTTCAATCCTTTATCATCCGGCACACATAATCGATCTTTAAATCTCAACACACCATCAGCCCGGATGTTAAAATCGGCTCGAAACTCTTTACTCAAATCACTAACAATATCCATGAGGAACGGATTATTCACCTGCTTCTCTTTAACTTTGCTAACTACATCTGGTTGAATCTGAAAGTATGATAGGAGCGTCCTATCACCTTTGGCATAGCGTTGGATATCGCACTACTTCAAATAATCCAACATCTCCATCTGTTTAACCTGTAGGTGCGCCACATAACCCGATCGGCGACTTAATGCGTCTGCTACTATATTGGCTTTTCCTGGCTTGTACTGTATCTCGCAATCATAGTCCTTTAGGAAATCGAGCCATCTCCTTTGCCTCATGTTGAGTTCCTTTTGCGAAAACAGGTACTTTAAACTTTTGTGGTCAGAATATACAAGGAACTTCTCACCATATAGATAATGTCTCCAAATTTTTAATGCAAAGACTATAGCAGCAAGCTCGAGGTCATGAGTAAGGTAATTTTTCTCATGCACCTTCAATTGTCTAGATCCATATGCCACGAATTTACCGTGTTGCATCAGCACACACCCTAGACCCGCCTTAGAGGCGTCACAATACATCTCAAAGCCTCCAGAACCCTCTAGAATAATATGCACCCGAGCGGTGGTCAAATGATCCTTTAGCTCCTGGAAGCTTAGATCACACTCCTCTGTTCACACAAACTTAGCCTCTTTTTTCAGCAACCGAGTCAGAGGCATAGCAATTTGAGAGAAATTCTCTACAAAGCGCCTGTGATATCCTGCCATATCCAAAAAACTCCTAATCTCAGTCACCGAAGCTAGTCTGCTCCAACTCGTAATAGCCTCTATTTTCTTGGGATCCACAGAAATGCCACCATCAGAAATCACAAGCCCTAAAAACATCGTCTTCTCTAACCAGAACTCACACTTACTCAGCTTGGCATATAATTTTTCCTTGCGGAGCACTTGAAGTTACTTCCTCAAATGAATTTTGTGCTCCTCATAATCCTTTGAATAAATCAAGATATCATCAATGAATATCACCACAAATTTATCCAAGTACGGCCTGAAAATCCTATTCATTAAATCCATAAAAGCAGTTGGAGTATTTGTAAGGTCGAAAGGCTTAATAAGAAATTCATAGTGGCCATATCGTGTCCGAAAAGCTGTTTTAGCCACATCCTCCGGCTTGATTCTCAGTTGGTAATATCCGGACCTCAAATCAATCTTTGAAAACACTCGAGATCCTTGCAACTGATAAAATAAATCATCAATGCACGGTAGAGGGTATTTATTTTTAATCGTGATTTTATTCAACTCACGATAGTTAACACACAACCGCAAGGACCCATCTTTCTTCCTTACGAACAACACTGGTGCACCCCAAGGAGATACACTCGGTCTGATAAAATCCTTGTCTAACAACTCCTGCAACTGCAACGTCAACTCCTTCAATTCAGCCGAAGCCATACGATAGGGGGATTTAGAAATTGGGCTAACACCAGGAACAATGACAATCTCAAATTCGATTTTTTGGTGTGGAGGCAATCTAGGTAACTCCTCTGGAAATACGTCCTCAAAGTCACAAACAACCAAGATGTCCTTAGCCAGCACACAATGGCTTCCAGTAGTGCAGGATATGCTAAGAAAGCTCCTTATCATCAAATGCTTAGCATGTAGAGCAGAGATCAACATAGGCACCTCCTTTTTCTTAATGCCCTGAAAGAAAAAGGGCTCCATTCCAGGGATGTTAAAATAAACCCGTTTTATGAAACAATCAATATTGGCATTATATTTAGCTAGCCAATCCATTCCTAGGACCACATTAAAATCACCCATGTCTAACAATACTAAATCTACAACCAAATGGTTCCCATTCACATCAACTATACATTCTGGATACATAACATCCGTAATTACAGAAGATCCGATGGGAGTACACATAGATAATTCACAATCCAAAATACACGGGGCAGATACAATATAGCATGCAAATCGCGGGGAAACAAAGGAATGGGTAGAACCCGAGTCAAATAATATGGATACAGAAACTCCACAAATAGAAAGGGTACCTTTTACAACATTCGGAGATGCCTCCGGATCTTGAACAGCCACCGCGAAGGCCTTTGCTGAGACAGTAGGCTTCTTTCCTTCCATCCTTGGAGATAGCGGGTAGTTCCTGAGAATGTGGCCCTGCTGCCCACATTTGAAACACGCTCCCGACATCTTATGACATTCTTGTCCCGGATGTTTCCTTCCACAGAAGGTATAGTCATTAGCCGACGCTTTAATATTGATTACTGGCTGAGTCGGTACAATACTTTTTCCCTTGTCATCCAACCTAGTCTTCTTGGATGGTCCAGAAGACCCTGCAGCTGATCCGGTACTCACTCTCGCTCGACTGGCGGTCCTTTTTGCGTAAAATCTCTCTGTCTCTACCTCCTTTTCATAAATCACTGCATGGTCTAGGATCTCGGCATAAGTTTAAAGCTTTAAAACAGATAACAACTTTCTAATGTCATCCCGTAGCCCTTGCAGGAACTTCTTTGCTTTCCTCTGCTCATCCTCTACGTAGAAAGGCGCAAAATGGGACAGCTCAGTAAACTTGGCATCATACTCCTTGATCGTCATGTTCCCTTATCTCAATCTCATAAATTCTTACTCTTTCTGATCTCGAAAACTGGATGAAAAATACATATCTAAAAATGCATCTTTAAATATTTTCCAGGTAATGACTTCATTGGGCACTCCCATCGCCCTTTTCTGTATATCCCACCAACTATCAGCTTCACCTTCCAACTTGTATGCTGCAAAAGTGACTTTTTCTCTATCGGTACAGTCAAGCACAGCGAATATCTTCTTCATCCTTTCAACCACACGTCTACTTCAGCCGGATCAGGCTTTCCTAGGAAGCCCGGTGCTTGTTCAACTGTGAATCTATCATATATTATAGGATCAAGAAGTGTCGGAGCTGGCCCGGGCGCAAGATTCGGGGTCATGTGCTTTTGCTCAACAGATTCTACTACATTGGTCATCCTCTCCAATAGATCAATGTAAGCGGCCTCTCTATCATAAGGCGTACTAGCGCCACCGCGGCTATTTCTTCCATCTCTTCTACTTGCCATCCTATAATCAAGGAAAACACAAGGATATAAGGACAAGGATCCAATGGAATAAGAAGGAAATATTCAATAATTTTAAGGAATTTCTACCCAAGCTTAAGAATCAATCTCTTAAGGGTCCTAACCGTCTTAACTTCCTCTACTCATTCCTATAGAAATTCTATGCAAAGATTCAAACCTATGCTTCCGCTTTTCGATCCATTAATTCCTAAGGCATCTCAATTCTCTGATACTAATTGTGACGGAACAAATTTTTTTTTCTCAAAAACTTCTGTCAGGATAGAAACATAATTAACGAGATTATCAAAATAATTCTCCCTACATCATACAAACACAGGATCACATATGCCATCCATGGCACAGATCTATAAAAACATTAACCACACTAACAATTTAATAACGAGATGCCGTCTAGGACCTATAAGTAAATCCAGAGTTTAGAGTAGAAGTAAACTAATAACCTGCAACAGTATAGCTTTTCCTTTTTACAATCACACATATCATATGCTTTTCGTATAAAAATTCACATATTCTAGAACATCCATAAATATAAAGTCAGTATACAAACATCACAATTTCAGCTAAGCCTTCACATCGATAAGCTCTTCAAAAACAGTTCCAATGCGCTAAGGTTCCCAAAAATCTTCAAACAACATCTTTCTGTCTACTCTTTCTCATCAGGTAGTAACTCTACTGTCTCATCTGAAGGGAAAAAAATAATAAAACAGTGAGTCGATGCCCAGCAAGGTACATGCACATGAGCAGTAAAACGGTGATGCAGAACAGTCATATAACTATGCATAAATAGAACGGTTAATCAGAATAAAATTTTAAAAATAGAGAAAATATACTTTGACAGTATTATACTTCAGATTCAGAAATCAGTATTCAGTAAATAGAAATCAGTAACCGTTAATTAACAAACGGAAAATGGTAAACAGTAATCGGTGCACAGTATTCGGTAAACTATAAACAGTCATCAATACTTCATAACTTAACATATCGGTAATCGGTACTTCATATTTGGTAATCGGTACGGTAACATAACATATTGGTAAAACAGTAAACAGTACTTCATAACATATCGGTACAGACCCTTCCAGTATGCCCTACTAGCTGAGGGGGCGAATAATCGAAGATAGATTGTGTTCACTCAACACAATTTAAGGCCTATAACTGTCATATGGGTATTCCATCTCACGGGATCGGTACAGTATGCCACCCGAAGGTAGGCCGATAATGGTAATTCCTTCTGACCGTAACGCCCCGAGGGTAGGACGGATCACAAATAACTCTATGGACAGAATTATTCTCGATTACCACCGTAAAGTCCTAAGGCATGCCGAAAAAACTATCCAGACTGTAGTTAGTCTGGGGTCCTAAAATAACTGTAACGGAAACCATCTCTTTACAGAAAATCTCCTTTTCAAAATCAGACTCTCACAATATACTTTCAGCTAATTTTAAGTATACATGGAAATTTTCTCGGTATAGGTCGGTACATATTTTCAGAAACAAATTATACTGAAAACTTCCTTTCGATGTCAATTAACTTTCATATAACAGAAACTACGGTTAAAACTCAGCAAAACCTCTTCATTTTCGTATATAGCGCTTCGCCAAAATCTGTGGACTCAAATCGATCTCTTACATGTACATATTTCATAAAATTAATGTCATAGATGCCATTCATATACATTAAATCATGTAATTTACTCAAACTATACCACATTTTCGAGTTAGGGTTTCATCACATACTTTTCAAGACAAATTGAATACTATTTTAATGTTTATTCACGAAATCGAAGCCAAAACTTGCAATAAACATGGATAAACACAAAATCTAACTAAGTAATCGAATGAAACATGCTTCATGTACTTTAAACATGCATCAACATCATTTTCACAACATTTTCATTAACTTTAAAGCAAGAGAAACAGTAAAAATGAAAAATAACGTCCGAGGTACATTTGCCTTGGCCCGATCTACCGTTAGTTTTACCGTGTGTGGATTGGAACTAGTGATTCTCCCTTCTCTTCTCTTCTTCCTCTTTTTCCTCTCCTTCGTGCGTGCTCTGTTCTCTCTCTCTCCCTTTTCCTTTTTCTCCTCCCTTTTATAACAAAAACAAAGCAAAAATGCGGGCAAAAGTCGGGGCCGTACTCGAGCGCTCAGCGAGCGGGCCGTATTCTGTTTTTCACGCTCTAGGGGCCAGCAGGCGAGCAGCGAGTGGGCTACATTTTGTTTTTCGCGCTCGAGCGCCCTCGAGCGCTGAGCGAGCGGGCAACATTCTGTTAAATACGCTCGATCAGCCAGCAGACGCGCGGCGAGTGGGGCTGCTACTGGATTTTTCGCTTGCTGCAACCGGTCGGGCGTGCAACAGGCACCGTTCGGCTGCTTGTTGAACTCGGACATTTTTTTCACTTTTTTCTTTCAACAAACACTTGTTCATTATATGCTTAACCTCTTAATGATATTAATCATCTTAATTACATCTAGTTATCACGTTTTCAGTTCCGGGACCTCACACCAAAAGTTTTAAAGTTATGTTTGGCTCATGGTGGTAAGGATTTCTAATTTTTTTTATACTTTATATTCATTATACATGTAATTTAAGTCCTGTGGAACCTAAATTCTTAAGAATTATACAAATGATAAAAAGAATAAGTTGAGAATTCCATGACATGCCATATTTGATGTATCATTCTCCCGGAGTGAGAACTCAGTGATAAGAATGAGTATCAAATTTTTCAGAGAATGAGTAAATATAAAATTTGACTAAGAATTTGTACTTCAGATGATAGTATGTCCTAACATACCTTAGGATATTATTATTGAAACACGAAGATTGGTTCTGGGCTACAGGGGATATGGTGGCATATGTTTTATGGCTCCGTATATCGAGTTGAAGGTATACGGCTCACCACAGGGTGTTAAATTGCATAGATCTGTACTTTAGAATATATAGAAGCAAATACTTTTCTTTCCTCATTTGACCGCACTATTAGTTGGTAAGTTATACTAGCCCTGGTCCGTAATAATAATGAGTTTTCTGTATGTTTTAGAATCTAAAAGGATCAGAAATAAAATGAGAAAGAAAAATGTGTTCTGGAGATATATTTGCTCATTTTCATATTAATGCATTCGTACTTCGCTCTTATTCCCTCCCTTACTTTATCTTGAATATATTGATTATTGTTCTTGTTTATATTGTAAATTATAGAGTATTTGACTCACTCCTTACTATTTTTTCTTCCTTCAGATGAGCACACACTTAAGCCTAATGAGGAAGAGTGAGGATTAGGAGTTGCTAAGCATGAAGACTTGGAAGTGACTTTTGAGGACGTAGTTTTCGTACTTTATGGAGCTCATTTGTATATTTTGATGGTTCTATCTATATTGATGTATGTGTATGATGGTAATGTACATGTAACTTAGTTTCCGCTATATTTGATTGATATACATACTTCCGCTGGTTGGTATGGTTTATTCTAGGTACCTAGTGGTATCTTGTCTGTGCTGACATTGTAACCAGAATTATAACGTCGATGCCATGTGTATTTGTGGTATTTTGGATCTTATGTTGATGATGTTATGGATATTTATTTATACTATTTCAAAATGTTTGTATAGGTTGTATTAGCTTGATGGCTATTTTACCACCAAAATTCTGTCGGATTTCAATTAAAAAACCCGGTCCGTCACAGAAATTGTACGGTGCACAAGTGTTGCTCAAGTTTGCTTTAAGATTTAACAATCTATCAAAATTGCATATGAGTGTCTCTCAAATGTGTATCAAGTGTAAGTAATCTACCAAAAGTACACTCGAGTATCCCAGAGACATCCTTAAGTACAACCTTTTACCCAAAACATATATGTGAATGTGTCAAGTGCTAGTTAGATGCCGGCTAATTGTTACTTAACCCGATGTGATCTGATCAGAATGTTAACTTTGACGCAATTTTTCATTTGACCTTAAAAATTATTTTTCTTAAATTAATTATTCATAATCAAAATTATAAATTGAAACTCACACATCACATATACTATGCCACCTGCATCTCTTTTTATTTCTATAATTTAGTTTTTTGCCATTTAATTCATATATTTTTTATTCTATTCTTAGCACTTTGTCACCTATTTTTTCTTTTACTTAGATAATCTGACTCTTAACTCTTCCTCACCATCGTTATTCCTTTTTATCGATGGAATCTCAGGTCACAATTGCTTGCAATTTTGATTGCATAGAAATACAATTTCCTATAAATATGATCTTAACTTACCAGTTATGATTAAACTACACCCTCATATACTTATGAGGTTAAATACCTACTATTTGTGGTTGATCAATGGTTCTTGTGTCAATGATTGAAGTGAGGTATAATAATTTGTGCAATGGGCATCAGTCAAAGCTAGTTTGCTATTGTTTTTTAATATTATCGACTCCATTACCATTGTTGTGCCTCTTTTTTCCCTTCCTTGGCAGCCATTGATAAGACCCATAATCAGGTTTTTCCCCTTACCACTTTGATTTGTTTGAGTCTTTGGTAACTATATAAGGACCGTTCGAAAAAAGATTTTGGATCCTATTAGACCAATGACTTGAAGTTCTTGAGCTACATAGTCACAAAGTATGCATTAAGTTTTCCCTCATTGTTAAGGTCTAGAATGCTTTGTGCATTTGTATTGTATCAATTGATGAAACATTTCAAAATCTCATTAGGTGCCTATTGAATCCTAATTTAATGCCAAGGTTTCTTTTCCTCCCTTCAATTATATATGAAATGAGACAGCAATTGAGTTTACATTTCTTGAAACTTCCAATAGAATTTGGTGGTAACTTATAGAATTAAATTCTAACATCTCCTTTTACAATTAAGACAAAACAATGACATAGAGTGGCGTCCCCTAAGTTTTGAAACATCAACAACATACAATAAGGTCAGTGTGATCCATAAGATCCACACTTCCATTATATGGCTTATGGGTTGATATTATGACTTGACAGCGAGTGACTTCTCTTATATATTCAAACGTGAAAGGGGTCCACCTGACCTATGTTGATTAAGTAGAAGAGCTTCCTTGAAATACTTGTTTTTCAATCCTCTATATTTTCTTTTCTACTTTAGCCATGGAAACTGCCTTCCAAGTATAGGGGAAAATCCTTAGTTCTCTGCAGTTTGTTGGGACCCTTGGTATCATTGCTGTTGGAAGGATTTGTGGGGTGCTATTGCATAACCTTCTCTATAAAATTTGGCCACTGAGAAGCAAATAGACCATCAATTTTGACACTCTGATTATCACCCCATCTTTTAGTTCAACCATCCTTTTAGGTTTGATGACACCAATGTTTAGATGACTCGACAGTCTGTCGATGATTGTTATTAGATGAGTGCCCAATTAGAGGTAGCATTTTTGTTATTAGATCTTCATTAGGGAGTTGAGAGTTGCAGTGGAGGATTTTTAGCTTGCTGAGATTGATCCCCCAAACCTTACCCATGGAGATTTAACCCTGCTGGATACGTATTGTAATTGTGCTACCACAGTGTCCATGTCCAGGTTTTTCGGTGAGTGAGCATTATTTTAACTCACAGTTCTACAAGACATTCTTGGATGGATGATCTCACAGAATCAAGTTGGGTTGGATATATGCTCTCATATCAACTATGGTGTCTTTGAATGGTTTTCTTATGACTCTTTCGTGGGTGATATGTATTTGTTAGAACAAAGTTTCTTAACTCATTTTCTATTAACGGCACTATGATAGGTATCTTGAATCTAGATTTCAACTTGAAAAATTTTAAATTAGGTTTTTTAATTTTAATACAGATTCTATACACTATAAATTAAAATAAGATTTTAGATATTTAAGACTAATTTTTTGATATATCGTCCGATACTTAAATTAGTAAACTAATAATCAATCTAAAATATTTCAGGTAAAAAAAAAAAAAGAAGGCTTATGGAGAGCAATCCTCTATATTTTGAGACTTTTTTTTTTTAAGAGAAAAGGTTTTCTAGATAATAAACTCTTGACCTTTTAATAAGAAAATTTAACATTTGTGGGACTTATTTAAATAAGTATTTAATATATTCTTTAAGGATTGAGAGATTATAAAAGATACAAAAGATGGCCTTTGAATCATAAATTCAAGATGTCATTTTTACGCTAAAGAGTGTTTTATTTATAGCACTGCTGAGGTTATTTTAGGTGTTGGAGTAACCCCCCAGGGAATAATTGACCCTCTCTATTATTAGGAGTGGTCTTCCATTCTGTTGTGACCCTTTACTTTCCAATGGAATTATGGCTCTTCATTAAGGTACCGTCGCCTATAAAGAGTTATAACCTATCTTTTAGAGAGATGATTTCCCTTTTCATTCCTTTGTTAACTGATTCTCTTCTAAGCATTTGTGTCATGTCTCCGGTACAAAATATGCTGGTCAATAAATAAAATCTATGACATAAAAGAAATTTAATGAATTCATTAAGCAACAAAACCTAACCCTGGTGTGACATTTCATACATACATAATGAAAGGAACGTTTTGTCCCAGCTCATACAAAAATTTCAATCCCTTGATAAATTAATAGAAACAATATGAAAATAAATAGTTAATAAACGTAAAGAATATTTCAATCTAGATGAAGCAAATAACAACAAGCATAAAGTATGAAGTAATAAATAATTATATAAAGACATAATTTTTTGTGACGAAGAAAAATTTTAATAACCACGGCTATTGAATAAAATCCTTCAGATTTTAACAGTCAGGAAAGATATACACTATGAAAATCAACTTACTGACCAAGTGATAATGATGCGCTAACCTAGCAAATTTAGTCCCGTCACACGATCTCTACTAATGAACTCCTTAGATTTGCCAACGGTAATGAAATCGGATGTATTCTGGTCTTCACGTCAATCTTCCCTCACGAACAGCTTGAAGTGCCAAACACCATCGGAACCCCTTCTTCACACCACCAACGTCGCCAACGAAGGTAAATGGACAAGAAGTGTTGTATCGGTAAAGTGAAAGCGACAAGAAAATCATTAATACAAGAACACTAATATAATTGAAGTTTTATTAAATGGAGTACGATTAAAGTAGTAAGATATTATTTTCTCTCAAATTGGGCGCCCCAAAATGCATAAGCAAGAAGTAGGGCAATTGAAAGTAGGGAGAATTATATAGAGAGCTTCGAAAAACACATTTAAAAAAATGATCATTGCAGCTGTGCTCGAGGGTGGCTTGAGCGAGCAGCGAGTGCGCCTAGGGTTTCAAGAGGGAAATGCATTGGCCCTCAAGCAAGAGGGCAGCGAGTTTCCGGTACAAGGTTACTGGTTTTGATGCTCGAGCTCACAACGAGCAAACAGTAGGCATGAGTTTACTAGAATTGGGGCTCGAGCGGATGGCGAGTAAACTCAGGCCAGATGTTACTAGAAATTGGACTCGAGTATAGATCAAGCGAACAATAGGCACAGGACACTGGGAATGGATAGCCACAGAAATAGGTTGATGCAGCACTTTAATGAATACAACCCAATATCAACATATGATTAAATATGGTTATGAAATATATCAATATAAAAATAATCCTAACAATCTCCCATTTTGACAATTCTGTGACAAAACATATAAAGTTAAAAAAATATAAGAGAAGAACAGGTTCAAATACTATTGAGATAAGACCCATGTACATAAAAATTTATACCTAGTGAGAAATAATAATAATACAAAAAGTAAATGAGTAAGGACACGAGAACTGCTATGCCGATTTTGTAGCTGTCGTGTCAATACTATAGTTGTGGTGCTCGATCAACCATGGTTAGTATAAACAGACATAATACAAATAGATATAATATATATATAGCAATATAAAAGTAAGACACCCATGCACAGTAGCAACACAGATGACATAAAAGAATAGGAATATTAAAGAAGTCATCTAAACTTCTAAAGATATTAAGACTAATAAAGTCATTACAACTCCCCCTAAATAACAAAAGAAAAGCTCTCCCTAAACAGTACACAGAAGAATGTCTCCCCCTAGCAAAAATATAGTCACCCCCTTTTATCACGAAGAGCCAAAGAGAGGAGATCACTCAGACCCAAAAGAATCATCAGAGGACTGATGACCATACTGACACTGCAACCATTGAATCGCAACCTCCTGAATAGCCAAGCGAGAGTCAAGATGGTCAAAAGTGACTAGGAGATCCAAACGCAGCTAAGACTAGGAAGCGTAGATGCACTTCTGAGATGAATATAGGCTCTCAAAGCGGTCTACAAGATGAGACATCTTTCCCATCAATGTTGCGGAGGAAGAGGTGGAGTGCCGAGAAGGAGCAGGCAGACCAGGTTCCAAGGGGTCAGGGTAGGACAAAGCGGAGCAAGACAATCCACTCTCAAGTCGATAAGAGGGAACCTCAGGGGGAGGCTCATCTAACGGTTCACTGGGATCCTCTGTGAAGCAGTAACTGTGGGACCAGCTCTAGACAAAGGTGGTGGAGGTAATAGGATGTGCAAGCTAGAAACGAGAAAGATCGAAAAAATAAAAACCTAATCCAGCAAGCAGCCAGTGAATGAGACAACCATGGGGGAGGGTGTTATTCTTGTGGGTGTTGAAGTGGGAGAGGATGTGAGAGTAAAAGTGGGACGACAAATCAATAGGGCGCCCACTCAAGACAGTATGAAGGAATAGAGCCTTGTCAACGGGAATGGAGAAAAAGTGAGAGACAAAAAAAATATTTATGAGCATAATGTGACTCACGACTAGGCACCGAGGGGACATAAGTGAAGTTTTGAAAGATTACTCATTCCACTCTATGGGTGAACCATGAATAAATGTAGCGATCTCATAAAAGTATGGTTTAGAGCGCGGGGTGTAAGGATAGTCAGAATTTTTCACCCAAGGAAGTCCAAGAACCCGTGCAATCACATCCAGGGTAATTCGGAGGTGTCGCCCCTACAAAAAATTCAAAAATGAAGTGAGAGACGACTCATAAATATTGAAGTAGAATTCTTGAATGATAATAGTAGAGGGAGCAATCAGATTGGTAAGAACTGGCTCCTAATGACGGTCAATAAAGATAGAAGAGATGGAGGGTTCGAGGGAGAAAAGCAGACTTCCTGTTCAAGGAAGAGCTTCCGCTAAGACATGTGTGTGGTGAATAGGGCCTCTGCCTCGGGACTGATAAAGCGATTGGGGGCAGAGAGCCCACTCGGCAACGGATTTTTTTTTTTTTTCTTTTTTTCCTCAAAAGCTTCCGTCAAACAGATAACATATTTAACGATCTAAATAAGGCAAGACTTCTGCAGAAATTTCGGCAAAGTCTCCTTTGTAATTGGATGAAAACCCAAAATATAAACCTGTAATATTCATCCATAACAAGCACACAACTAATCATCAATCACAATTCCTACAACAGTCATTCACAGGATCCTATGTGCCATTCATGGCACAAGTTCATCAAAGCAATTACTATTTTTAACAGATAAATCACGAGATGCCATCTAGGACCTGCATAAGAAATCCAGAGTATAGCGGAAGTACACTACAACCTGCAGAAGCATAGCATAATCTCTTTTACTATCATACATATCAAGAGCTTTCTGTACCAAAAATCAACATGTTCTAAGACATCAATAATCACAAGATCTGTATACAAAATTATATGCAACTAGGCTTTTACATCAACAGGCTTCTCCAAAATAGCTCCACTAGGCTATGGTCCTCAAAAGTCTTCAAGAAGCTTCTCTCTCTGCTTACTCCTGTTCGTCGGGCAAAAGCTCTACTGTCTCATCTGGAAGGGGGGAAAAACACTAAAACAGTGAGCCGAAGCCCAGCAAGGTACATGCATATGAATTGTAAAACTGTTATGCCAAAACGATCATATAACTATGAAGAACCAGGATATTTAATCAAACATCATCTGAAAAGGTAAAAACATGCTGTGACAATATTAAATCTCATGCTTTGCAAGTCATTTCACTATAGACTGTAAAACAATAACTATAACTTTACCGATGCATCGTAAAACTGAAAACAATGCTCTATACTGTTCACTGTCATCTTTTCATACTCATCTTTTCATAATCATCTTTTCATAATCATCTTTTCACTGTGCCATACGTTTTCATCTTTTACTGTGTCATATCTTTACAATTTCAGACCCTGCCAGTGTACCCTACTAGCGGAAGGGGCGAATGATCGAGGATAGATTGTGTTCAGTCCACACAATCCAAGGCCTATCATGTCATATATATCCCATCCTGAGGGATATCTGTACTGTGTGCCACCCGAGGGTCGGCCTATATTCCTCCTGGCTTAACGCCCTTGAGGACAGGGCGGACCATGAATCGCTCCATGG
>JAODPA010089710.1:34677-56021 GCA_025585075.1 Nepenthes mirabilis | reverse complement strand
TATAATTTATTCAAAATGAGGATGGAAAAATATGCTAGTATGCTAGAATCAAAATATCAAGAGAAAATGTAATTTCATGGGCAACCATGGTCGCTTCCACTAGTATATAGAGCGAGGGAGAGACGGGCTGGTGTAAAAGGGGAGAGGGAGGAGATGATTTGGTGAGTGATGCTCTGAAGAAATGGACGAAGAAGAGATAGAAAGAGCAGTGATAGCGTATTTAAAGAAGAAAGGCTTTAAGCAAACGGAGCTCGCTTTCCAAGAAGAACATCAACAGCAGCAGCAGCAATCCAAGAACAACTCTTCAAATTCCCAAACCGATCCAGAAGTCGCCAAGCTCATTCTTTCCTTTTCCTCCGAGTACTCTTTCCCACACACCCTCTCTCTCACACTCCATATGAACTTCTGATTTAGTGTTCAAGTTCCCGTTGGAATTTATGGGCTTAAAAAGTTCTTTTATTTTATCGTTTTAATTCAATTTCGTGACTAATCCCGTCCCGAAATTTTCCTTTTTGGCCAACTTTTGCCAAGGTCTTAGTATCTTCCATTATATGGCTTTAACTTCTCATTAGGGTTTTCATTTTTTATGAATTAATTGGCAGCATAACTTTACTTTAATTTAGGCTCACACATAGAGATTTGCGGCGTATTGTTTTCAATAACATACTAAGTTCTTAGAATTTGGTGTTTCGAGTTGAACTAATTTATCACGGTAGATAGGAAAATTCTGGGAACTAACACAGTCTTATAGTACCGAAGGGGTCGAGGAATGGCGATAAAGGACACCTTTCTGATTTTTATTTTTCAACTTTATTGCCCCAGTTCAGAAATAGCATGCTTTTTATCTGGACTGATTGTGACGATTTACATGTAATGCGTTCCAGTTAAATGGATGATGTTTTGAGCTCATATAGGCTTTAGGATGAAGGTCATTAGCTCGGTTCTTTAAAGGCCCAAACCCCAGATCAGTTTGCCGTAGGTGCGAGCTCATAAGTTCAACCACATACTGGTATGAACTCTTGATTACCTAATATCGGAAAGATCTTCAACATTTTTTTTAAAAGACCGGCTGTTTTAGAAGGCCTCATTGTTATCATTCAATTCTTCTGTTGCATTGGAGCATTGATTACATAGCTGCCCAAATTCCTCCTCTATATATAGGACAGATTTAGTCGGGATATTTTTCTTTGAACTCATCTAAGCTGTTTCCCAATTATCCCCATGTCTAATCATAATACCTTCCTGATATGCTGATCCTTACTCTTTGAACAATCCTTTAAGTTGCTCAACTTCTACTGAATAGCTTGATTGCATGCGTTCAAATCACAGTTTCACACATACTGGTTTAGGTCTCAAATGGATGCGCTGGTAAAAAGTGGATGCTCTCACTGTAGAATTATATAATATGAGGTCTCAAGAATTATAAAGTTAAAATGATATAATATGGGCCCCACATTAGAAAAAAAAATCAAGCTGCAAGCCTGCAAAGTGTTGAACTTGAGGGAGATCACAGGAAATAGAACTTTTGAGGGGTGGGAAGTCCACTGGATTTAAGGGACAAAGAAATCACGTGGGAGTGTTTCAAAATTGATAAGCAAACTGGTTATCTATTTGAGTGAGACATAATTATAATTTTAGTGCTATCTTTTATATTCAATTTTACTCTATTTATTTTTCATGGAGAATGGGTTTTTGGTCTGGATAAGGGGGAATATTCCTTTTTTGTTGAAAAACATCAATGAGGATATTCAAAGAAATTAGAAAAAAAATTGGCATGTGAATTATCTTGAGTAAAAAAGAGAAGAAAAGAAAGTTACTGTGTATTTACCAAGGAAAATCATCACCACAATCCCAAAAGATTATGATAATTATCATCGGAAGTTGCCAACTAAAAAGTGGACTTCTTTATAAAAAAGTAGAGTATTCACCTACTCAGTTTGCATGGAAATGACATCTTGTATTATAGAATCAAATTGGTCTGACCATAGTCCGAGCCCCACTCATAGCAAGAACTTTATGTACGAGGCTGTCTCCTTTTTCCTTGTGCTTAATTTTTCACATTTAATATAGTTGTTGTTTGTTGGATTCAAATACGTGTGAAGGCTTTTGTTGGAAATCCAAAAAGTCTACTCTGAGCACCACAAAAGGAGTTTCCATAATACATAGGACAGATTATAATGTTTGATTATTCACATAAAAGAGACACCAAAAGGGACCTGCCTTATTTGTAGTATAGATGGATAATATTTTGTTACTAATAGTCGGCCAGACCAAGGAAGCTTCACTAATTTATGGATGTATATTGTTTGGGACTATCTTGATTTCTCACTGTTATTCGGAAGGATGACATAAGTTTTTTCACAAATGACAATGAATTATTACTTTCAAATTCTTAAAATTGTTGTCCAAGTTTATAGTGCCTGACCTTGAGATTGAACATTCGTATGGTCTAGAGAAGCTTACTTGTTTCACAGTTTAGGTGTTTGGTATCGAAGAGAAGGAAGAGATCTTTGGAAAGTGTCCATTCGTGTCTTCCATGTGTTGGTCTAGTTTGTAAAATTTAAAACTGGGTTAGAAAATTGTTTGTTCATTTTGAACGATGGCAATCTGTTCAAGCAGCATTGCATGATTGCTATCATCCATTGCTTCGTACTTGTTTCCTTCCTAGAAATGTTTAACTATTAACTTTTTCAGGAAGCTCCCTCTCACATTCTGTAATTGCTCCAAATTTCGTATGGAAAGCATACCAGACTTTTGAACAATATAAGTAGTGAGATTGTGTTGGTGTGTCTACTTAATAGGTCATGTGATATCACTGTACTGAAGCTTCTGAGAAATGTAATATTTTTTGTTTTCTTCATTGTGTGATAGCCGCTTGATTCTAGCTTTCCATATGTATATTTTTGCTGAGTTAAATTTCATATTCCAACAATTTTAGTTCTTGCCAGGTCAGAAAATCTTCCTGCACAATACCATGATGGATATAACAAGTTAAGGTCGTGGACTTATACTTCACTAGACTTGTACAAGGTGTGTGTTTACCGAGTTTGTTTTTCCTCTCGATGTTACATTTACTCTGCATCAGATGCTTGTTGTCTGTGGCCACTATCTAATTAGGTAATGACAACAATAAAAAGTTATCTAATTAGATTTGAGGATGATGTTTAGAATAATTACTAATGTAGTTGAGGTTCTTCTATGAGATTTGATTGAGGAATCCACAACTCCTTACTATTTAGTATAACAATTAAAACATTGGTGTAAGTATTGGTATCAGTCACGGGCATATTAAAATCAAAACATATCGGATAGTACATATTGGTGTTGTATATATTGGAAGGAAAAAAATTATGAAAATTGTAAGCTGTAAGGGGCTACCAGCTAATATATCAGTCATCTTGTCCAATATATCACGATATCATCGATACGGTAACATATGACGATATTGTCACCATATAGGAGAAATATCAGTACCGATGTTTATAATATTGACTAATATTTACATCAGCGATCCAGTGTAATAGCCATTGATCAATGTTGTCTGGAAACATGGATGTTTCTGTCTTCAGTTTATTGTTTGATAGGTACTGCCTTTACACCTGTCATGCACTGAAACTAGTTTCCTTCTGTTGCTTTGGTTAGAGAAACTAAATACTTCTATGCCTTGTATCCAAACCCCAATTGCCAGAAGTAAATTTGTGCCTCAGTTTCTGGAGACTATTATTCATTTCAACTTTGTCACTATTCCCCCAAGCTTGTATTTTGTTCCCATTTTCCTAATCGGTTAGGTTCATTAGAATTTGGAATTGTTCTTAACTCTCATCTGCATAAGCTGCCCAAAGATCTGTTGTTGTATGACGAATAATACAGTTTTTCTGCCTTTTGGCTTGTGGTAAAGGAAGATTTTATTGTATAAGAAAGTTTCTATCCAGTTTAATGAAGAATCATTTTGGCTTTTGTTTGAACTTGATAGCATGAGCTGCTTCGAGTGCTTTATCCAGTGTTTGTCCATTGTTTCATGGATCTTGTTGCAAAAGGGCACTTACAAGAAGGTAAAGTACAAGCTGTTGTCTTTCATTAACCATCTTGGACTTTGAGACAGCAAAATGCCCCCAGTAGTTAGAGAGCATAACCAGTAATGTGAAATCGGATGATGTAATATTTTTGCCATTCTTTTTCTTTTTGCTTCCTCAGCTCGTACTTTTTTCCATACCTTCCGTGAAGATCATGAAACACTCCATTTACGAGACCTTCAAAAGCTGGAAGGAGTTCTTTCTCCATCTCACTTGGAGGTTAGTTGACATTCTTAATCTTTGAATTGAAATGGTTCTACTTGTGATAATTGTCTCATGTTACACTTTGTCTTGAATGTTATCAGGAGATGGAATTTGCTCACTCTTTTAGGCAGAGCAAAGTGAACATCAAGATTTGTCAGGTTTGTTCTTCATTTAAATGCTTTTAAAATTCAATTCTCCTTAATTGACATGGCATACCCCAGGAAGACCGACTACTTTTTGATGGCTTTAAGAAGCTTTATGAAGAATTGAATGGTCTGATGCCAATTTCCTTTGATGTTAAGAAAATACACAAACAGCGTGAACAATTGACTATCTTATGCTTCTTGGCTGGGCTTCGACCTGACTCTGACTTTGCTCATTTCCAAATTTTAGCAAGTGCTACTATAACTTCCTTAACTGATGCCTTCGTTCATATTCTTTGTGTGGGTCGCAATACCTCACAGCCAGTTAGTCTTATAGACCAAACGGTTGATGAGTCATGCCTTCTGTATAGTTCAAGGTGGTGGTTAGGGAATGAGTCGAATAGTCATGGACGAGATGGAAAACTCACATGTTTTCATGTGGTGGCATTAGTCATACACGAAACCAATGTTGGAAGCTACGTGGCAAGCCAATGACACTTCCTAGGTAATTTGCTACGGTTGCATCTGGGGGAGATTTTGATTTCTTACAGACATCGGTGGCTGACTTATCAGCAAATGACTACTTACGTTTGTTGGCTGTTCCAACCTTCTTAGCCCTTGCCACTCTAGTACAAAAATGTAACCCCACTGTTTCTCTCTACTGCATTCTACACATGGGTCATTGTCTCTGGTGCTTCCAATTATATGTCTAGAACCTCAAGTACATTATCTTTTTATAGGCTTAGCTCTATTCTCCCTATTGTTACTCTTGTTGATGGTTCCTCTAGTGTGGTTGCAGGAATTGATGTTATGCCCTTGACCCCTACCATTATCCTTTCATCCGTGTTATGTTTGCTATTCTTTCTATTGAACCTATTTTCTGCCATCAATTTTACTGTCAAAAACCATTGTTATGTTGTTTCGTCCTCTACTATCTGTGAATTTTAGGATCCTATGATGAGGCGAATCATTGGTAGGGGCATCATGATTTAGGAGATCTTTACGTGTTGGACGCAGGACCATTTCCTATAGTCTGCTTTATCGTCATGCCTTCATCATTCGAGCGTCACTGTCAATTGGGCCATCCTTCGATATCAAGTCTAAAGAAATTATGTCCCAATCTTAAGTTGATGTCAATTCTATCTTGCGAGTCATTTTAGTTTGCTAATCATCATTGCATGCCATATTATCCTAAGGTTAATCAATAATTTTTGCTCCATTTGAGGTACTTCATTAAGATATTTAGGGTCCATGTCCTATGCCTTCTAAAATGGGCTTTTGATATTTTATTAATTTTATTCTTAAATTATTTGGTTATATTTGATGAAAAGTTGTTCAATAATACTCGTGAGTACATATCTACTTAATTTTTTTACATTTATGTCCGTGCATGGCATAGGCTATCAAACCTCTTATCCTAATACCCGTCAGCAAAATGTTGTTGTAGAGAGAAAGAATAGACATTTAGTAGATGTAGCTCATTGTCATGATTGGCCAAGGAGCATAGAGGTTGTGTGCTATGCAGATCGAGGAGGCCTACATGTACATCTTATGTGTACAAATATATATATATATGCAAGGTAGGCAATCATCTAGGATATTTTAGAAAATTCTAGAGTAGCCTAGAGAATTATAGAATAGGGGGATACATGTACTTATTCTAGAATGTTCTTAAGTGGGGAGGATGTGGGCAATTTTAGAATATTCTAAAGAGAGATATTTGTATAAAATACTCTAAAAGATAAATCTTAGCCATCCAAAATGGAGAATGGAAAAGATGATCCTAATATTGGTTGAGGAGGTGATATTTCTATATAAAGGGATTAACACTTTTCATTCGGAATGAGCTATAAAAGCTGACCAAGTTTAAGACGTTAAAGAGTAAGCAACTCAAGTAAAACCAAGTAAGATGAAGCAAGGGAGTGGTGTGTAACTGAGGGGGTGGCTAGTCTTCAAGAGATCAAGGGGTAACTTCCCGGTTGACCTTGCCGGGGTAAATGTCAGAAAGGTACTCTATATTCTTGTACTCAATTTTTATAGTAAAGAATATTTCTTCTATAAATCTTGTGTCTTTATATGCCTTAGGGTAGGAATATTGGAGAAGGTTGACTTGTCTATATCACACTGGATATGCTAGGATAGTGTCGCATGGGTGACTGATGGAAAGTGTCATCACGTGACATCATGCTCTACTCTTTCATGTGTGAGTTCCTAAATTTTTCTATAGTGAGGCTATTTCAACCGCTTGTTATTTCATGAATCATATGCCATCAATGGTACTTCAAGGTGAGATCCCTCGTCATCTTTTATTCTTTGACAAACTCTTATACATTATCACCATGAGTTTTTGGGTGTGTAGGGTCCATCTATTTCTAATGATGAGTTTCTTGATTACAAAGTCACGCATCATCATTTGTCTTCCCCCCTCCCACCATTGCTTCCTATTTCTTAGACTTACACTTGTGGTCCTCGTTTCTCTTTCGTAGCTGCTTGAGCTAACTCCTGCCGGTCTGATTCTTCTGTCTACAGATCATACGATTGATTGCTTCTTCTATTATTGACTCGAATATTTTGATTACATTACGAAAAGATCATAGCAATTGTGCCAAATATATGTTGCTATTTCTTATGCCCTTGTTTCTGCCTGGTTATTTGGCTTTGTGCCTACCTTGGACTCTCTCACTATGTTTTGAACTGTTTTGGAAGCGATTTCTCACTCAAGTTGGTAAGCCACTATGGAGGAGGAGATGTCATCCCTTAAGTAGAATCACACACGGGTCTTGGTTCTTTTACTAACTAGAAAAAAACCTATTAGCTATAAATGGGTCTATATGGTCAAAGTTAATTTTGATGTCTCTCTTGCACGAATAAAGGCCTAGCCGGTAGCTAAGGGATATGTACAAACATATGGGGTGTACTATATTGATACTTTTTTCAGTTTTCATGTTGATATTGGCACACATCTTTATATCTGTCACAGCTACCCATCATTGGACCTTACATCAACTAGATGTGAAGAACACTCTTTTCCATAGTGATCTTCAGGAAGACGTTTATGTCGAACAACCATCAAGATTTGTTACTTAGAGGAGTTTGGCTATGTTTATTGTCTGAAAAAGTCATTACATGGTTTAAAGCGGTTATCATGAGCTTGGTTCAATAGATTCAATAATGTTATTATTGAGTTTAGTCTCACTAATTGTAGTAGCGATCACTCGATTTTTTATCGACACTCTAAAACAATATGCATTTTACTATTTTATGTGGATGATATTGTGATCACTAGCAGTGATAACACTAGTATTGCCAACCTGAAAGGGTTCCTTAAAAATCATTTTGAAGCTAAGAAATTGAAAATTTTGCTGTATTTTTTTGGTATTGAAGTTACAACACGTCAAAGATGCATTTTTCTCTCACAATGAAAGTACACTCTAGATTGGCTCCAAGATATTGGCATGCAGGATTCAAAATTGTGAGATACACTCATGGATCCGAGAATGAAGTTATCTCTCGATGATGGGGAGATTTTTGTTGAACCAGAGCAGTATCGTTGGTTGGTTGGTATTTTTGCATTATCTATTAGCGTTATGAGTTAGTTTATGTCCTCTCCTTGTGTCCCACACTGAGAGACAGTCATGCATATTCTAAAGTATTTTAAAAGTACACTTGGATGAGACCTTCATTATAGTAATCATTGTCACACACGAGTGGAGGGTTCTCAGACACTAATTGGGCTGTGTCACCTTTTGATCAAATATCTCCTGTGGGGTACTATGTAGTTGTTTAATGGAATATGGTATCTTGGAAGTATAAGAAACAGAAAGTAGTCACCAGAGCAAGTGCTGAATCTGAATGTCGTGTATTGACATGTGTTACATGTGAAGTAATGCGGATCCATCAGCGACTAGAGTCACTTAGATGTAAAAGTATGGGTTCATTTCAACTATGGTGCAATCATTAGGTAGTGATACATATTGAGTCAAATTCAGTATTTCATGAATGAACGAAACATATAGAGGTGAATTGTCACTTATTAATGAGAAACTTTGACTACGTTTGTTTAAATTAAGCATGTTGGAATTGGTTAACAGCTAGCCGATATGATCATCAAGCCCCTTACTAATATTCTTGTTAAGTATGTTTGTAACAAATTGAGCACGATCAATATCTATGCTACACCTTGATGGGGAGTATTATGTGGAGAATATTCTGTTAGAATATGAAAGGAGTATGCTGAAGGATACCCCTTGTTATATTATTTTATAAGGGTAACTTAGTAATTTACACTATCTGTACGTAACTTTATATAAATAAAAATAGCCAAAATCCTAATTATGTCATCCTCTCTTATACTTCTCTTAGCTTACGCATATTTTTGCGATGGATTCTCAGTAAGCATCATTTTTAAAGGAGTTGGCCTTTCTTCTCATCTCTTTCTCATGTTCAATGAAGTGTTTCAATGTTGCATCTCTCTCTCATTTACTATTTTAAAATTCCCCCTTTTATCGTTGAGGTTGCAGTATCATGTGAATCGCCAATCAATGATGAAGCTATTCGTTGGAATTTCGATTTTGGGGACCTTGATGGTAACGAGATGGAGGAAACACCTTTATATGTATCCATCAGAATCTATCCTTCCTAGGCCATAGTATTAAGTGCTAGATACAGTGTAAGATCTTTTGTGTTTCCTTGTACCATCTTAAGTGGGTTATGCAGATAGTTTGCTTCGTAATTATTTTAAGTTGCTTTGTGGTCATGATCCTTATTGGTTGTTACACCCTCTTCCTTAATAGCTCATCTGGGCAAGGGATGTGCCCTACGAGTGTTTTTTTTTTTTTTTTTCTGTAGACTCAATGAGACAATTGCAAGAAGAAATTAGAATCATCTTATTTTTGATGAACTACTACAGAGGTCTGTTTGAGATTTGGCCTTCCCATGGCTTTCAGCAGGTTGAATAGTGATGCATTGCTTGTAAAACAGATGTAATTTGCATTGTCAGTTTTGTCCTGCCTGTAGAGAATAGGGAGGCTAATGCCTTTCTTTTCCTACATTGTGTGGTGATTTGCTATTACAAAATAATCTTTCCACTTAGGCAGGACTTCACACGATTGCTTAGAGATTTAGTGTAAAGTTAAACAGAGAGTAAGGAGGGAACATCCATTCCTCCCACAGTGTGCTTTTTCGGCATCATCTTGATCACATAATTGATCCAGGATGAAGTAATTTCGGGGAAAAATCTTCCCTTCCTGAGTATTTCTGCTATGATTTTTTTTTTTTTTTGGCTTTTTAAAAAAAATTAATCAGTACAAGGGCTCTTATTCTTTCTTTTTTCATTCTGAATGCAACATATAAAGGAACTTCCGTTAGCCCTTTTAAGTTGGGGGAGTGTGTGTTTTGGGTTTACCTCAATAGAGTATTTCTTCTCTTGTAATTTCTCCCACTTCATTTTTTATTATTCTATTTTCTTTTTTCTGATATTCCTGTACATCTCTTTGTGTATATTGTTCTGCTTCAGTATTTTTTGTTGGTTCTTTTGTGTTTCCATCAATAAATTGCCTAATTTTAGATTTACTTGTTTCCATGCTGTGAGTCCTTGGTATAAATCAAGGACTGTAGAGGCACTGTGTGTGTTCCCTTCCTGTCTTATTTAGTCAGAGGCATTTTCTCAATTTTCTTTTGTTGACTGGTCCCATCCTTCTCCTTTTGGAAGACGGCTGAGCATATCCCCTTTTTTGCAGATGGGTTTTGCATTTATGTTGCTTGGGTTCTGAAAAGCTTGTTTTGTGTGTGTCCCTTGTGTTGCAAATGCCTCTTTTATTTTGTTTCTCTTTTGTATTGCATATATTAAAGTACTTTTCTACAGAGATGATCCATACAACGACTATCACAGACATAATGATTGTTAACTTATTGGTATTTTACTACAGTTGTATAGTTATATATGAACCTTATTTTTTACTAGCATATTATTTATTAAATATTAATATAATTTTGATGTTAACTTTTTTCTCCATATATTTAAAGCATCATAAAGATAGGTCCAAATGAAAAAAAAAAATGTCTAGATTAACTTTTTATTTTAATATTTAAATTAAACATGGCAAATGTAGAACACCCTTTGCACAATTTTTATAGCATGTGTGGTATGTATGGGGCTTATTGGATATATGGGCTGTATTGGATATATAGGATTTTATCTAGCAGTTAGGTTGTTTGACCTAATTTTCAGTAGTTGCAGTGGTGCTTAAGTATTCTAGACCTGACTTACATGCATTTGTTTGTTTTACAATTTGAATTGCTCTTTACTTTGCTCAGTACATATTTTGCCATTTTCATTACATAATTGCATAACTGTGGCCTTTTTTGCAGTACTCTTATGAACTTCTGCTGCAATATCTTCACAATACCCAATCTATAACCATGCTTGGAGTTATCAATGAGCATATCGACTTTCAAGGTGCTAACTTCTCTTTCTGACTTCGTATGACTTTTGACTTCTGATAAAATTTCAAGTATAGATTCCAATATTGTTATTCATAAATTTTTTTTATGCATTTGTGATGGCTCTTGATGAATCTTAACATGCTTTCCATTTACAGTTTCTCCTGGGCAACCTAGCTCAATATCTGACGAAGCTGAAGCAGTAACACTTGTTGGGAGTGGCCAGGATGCAGCTAACCTGATTAATCAAAGAGAAATTCATTGGGGGGTAGGTAGATGTAGTGATGATTTCATTGTTTTTGTTTTGTGGACTTGCTTATTCTTTGAACTTAGAATATGTTATACCACTTGTTCGAACTCAAAATGCTGTTCCCTTGGGTTCAAGAAGCTGCATATTTGAGATGTTAACAATGGGAACCCTAAATATATTTCTATTTCCAATGTGGAAATTTTGTGTGGTAAATATGAATGGACCAATTTTTATGGATTTTGAGGTGATAAAGATAGAGATGGAATTTAGTTGGTGTTATTACAAAGTTTAATTGAAGTTTGTGCGGTACTTTTCTTTCTAATATCTAAATCTTGGATTCTTGAGCATGTAAATTACAGAAATCTACTTTTACAGGCAATGTCTTTGTATGACCAAATCAAACCAAATTAAGCATTTTCTCATGAAGTGGTAGGCTGCCTATATGGATTGTTATCTTTGTTGTATATCTACTAGATCCAAATGTGCAAGTGCTTGATGGTTTCCTTCAAATTATTATTTAGTCTTCATCTGTCTTTTCTATTAGGTGTCTTTTCAATCTCTCTTATCTCTTAATATGACCACAAGTTGGTAATTGTTTCACATATTGATACCACTCAAAATGTCTTTCTTACATTTTATTTTTTATTGGTGCTACTCCAATTTCCCACCTTGACTTTATTATCTACTCTCTTGGGTACTTATCACTTTACACTCCTCTTCATATGGAATTATTGATCTAACAACCACCTCATAAGATTTTTCTTCGAGTGGTATTATCCAATCACATAGGATCTATATTTCACTTTTCCATTTCATCTTTGATCTTTGAGTAACATTCTCATTGATCATTCCATCTTTATGAACTATTGATCCAAGTTTTATGAAAAAAATCCTTATTTGGTAGACTTTCAGTCCTCATCCTCACCTCCTTATCATCTTCCTTGTGTTCCATATATTCAATCTTTGTTTAACTAATTTTAAACCTTTTGCTTCTAAAGCCTCCCTTTAAATCTCTAACTTGGTGTTAAAGCCATCTTTGTCTGATCCACTAAAACGCTGTCATCTAGAAAGAGCATGTACAAAGTTAAATCATCTTTCATGTGTTTTTTTGTATGTCCATCCATAGCCATGGAAAGAAGATATGTACCTAAAGCTGACCTTTAGTGTAATCCAATCATCTTGGTGTCTCTTGCATGGCCTCATCAAAGGCTTTGCTTCTTTATGCATCTTCTGTAACTTGGTTGTATGCTGTGGAAACTCATTTCTTCTCTAAAAATCTCCATAATACTTCTTTAGGGGCAATATTGTTTTCCTTTTTAAATCAATAAGCACCCTATGAAGATCCTTATATTTATTCTTAATTTTCTCCACCATATGCCTAGAGTCATTGACCATGGTTTAAAATATCAGTATCAGTGTGGCTAATCCTTATTGAATTGGGGATACGTATTGGTAAGGAATAACATGAATATGTTTTTTTTTTGTAACCATATTGAAATTGTGTAATATACTAATTTAACCATCCTTTATCATATATTTGCATATTTGAAAAGATTGCCATTTTTTTTCCTCTCCAAAATTGAGCTTAATATCTTCTTAGGTCATTACCCCTTTACTTCACTATGTATATTTTATACTTGTAAAAATATGTGGATTTAGGTTTTTAAGAAGACTTGAGTATATTTTAAGTAATATATGGATTTAGGCTTTTAAGAACGAAGCAAAGCTAAAAAACAAAAACGGCTATTGCATATCAGCATCTATTTGGAATATTGACTGATATACCACCAGGTGTCTCCATTTGCAGGAACTTTAATAGTATTCTGATATCAAGAAATCAGGAGTAAAACCTTTCAATGTTGATATATATTGGCCAATATTTAAATTGTCGGTTGATATTTTAATCTATTGCTTTAACAAATATAAAACTCCCACAGTAGACCCACATGTATGAATTTAAATTGGTTTTCTGATACTCGACTTGTCTTACCTCACTCGGGTCACCCGCCCTTTCCTATAGCGTGATCAAAAGACTCATCCATTATTTACCTCGTAAGTTGCGACGACTTCATATGTCCTCTCAGTTGTTATGAATGGATACTGATGTCCTCTTTTCCATTCCTTTCTCATATTTTGCTGCTTTGGATTTGGTCAAATGATCCAGTTAGCCACATAATTCCCCCCTTTCCAAACATCTCCTTGCCTCCACTAGGATATCAGCTGGTCCAACTGGCTTCTTAATTTTTGTCATCTTTAACTTCACCTCTTCTGATATGCTCCCTAAGAGTCCCTCAGCTCTCCTATTAATACAATAGTCTCCCTACTTCAATTAAAAATATTGTATAAGTATTTCTGTCTCTCTTTGATATCTTATTAGCAGCATCCACTTCTTCAGCAAACTTGATATACCTGAGTCCTTAACTGTATTTTCTTCTGCCCTTTTATCTCTTTCTTTAGTTAGCCTGAAAACACCATATTTCCATTCTTTGTCTTAAGCCCTTCGTACAAGTCCTTGTTGGCTTTGGATTTCGTCTCATACGCTGCCTTCTTTGCCTCTTCCTTATCACGTTTAAACATTTTTAGAAACACTTGTATAGGCCACATTTTAGCACAATCAAGCTTCCTTTTGACACGTGACACCCCCTTTTGGTTCCTCTAAAGTCTCATTAGCTTTCTTCAAATTCAATTAGTTATTGCATACAACATCTCATTGCTACTCTCTTCGAGATTGCAAGTGCTTTTTTAGTATCTTCTCTCTAAAGATACTTTGCTTACACCACTTGCATTCCATTGATTTGTTCTTGCCCAATTGTACTTTACCTCTTTGTCTTCTGTTTTTTAAGGTGCAATCCAAATCTAACAATTGGTGTGTAGTAGTTATGCTTTCCTTGGGAATGATGTCTTTGATGTGCTACTCTTATACGTGACAAAATGTTCATCATCTTGGAAACCCTGTCAGCCATCATATGATCATAAGCCACAACAAACTTTGAATATCCTCTCCTTAAACATTTCTTTCCCTATAACCATAACCTCTATGCACGATTATATACCAATGTGAACATGGCCATATGGTTCCCCGCCTATAAATCCATCTTCCTTTGTGGAATCTCTTGGTCAACCTCATCTAGTTCTTCCTAGAATTTTGCTTTCAGTTGTTGGATTTGTATGCATTAATAATTTTTGAGGTTTGTTTACCTAGTGCCATCAATAGTTTCAGTTCTGTACTTTCTTCTGTTCACACTCTTCATATTCTCTTAAAATCCTCATTGGTGAGGACATGAATCCATAAATTTGGGAGGAAATTGGTTTCAAAATTGATCTGTATTAGTTGTATTGCTTATAAATATTTAATCCCTTGTGGTTTTTTTGGAAGCATTGATAAATCGAATAAATATTTGAAAAATTGTGTTTCTCCTTCTCTCCTCTTGGTTATCTCTTCTTCTCTTCTTTCCTTCTTTTTCTGCTCCTCTCCCTTCCCTCTGTCTTCTGTTTCTCTCGTTTCCCTGTTCTTCCTCTTCCCTGCACCACTTATTCACAATTTTGGTTACTCCATTCCTAGTTCAATCTATTCTGGAGAACCATAATGTGTACCCGGCCCTCTCAATATCCTTGGTTTTTTTTCCGACCCATATCATCTCTCATAGGCATGTTGTACTAGTTCTTTTATCGTAGCATCTACCACCTCCATGAGCTTGATAGTTAAAGTACTAATATTCTAAGTTTTCAGTTGAATTTGTTATCTTGGACTGATCTCTTTAGCTGCACCCATTGAGATGAAGTTACCCTTGCTGATTTTGCACAGGAAATGCTAAATTTCTCATTGATAGCACATTTACTCAGGTGAATCTGTGCATTAGACGCCCATTTTTTTGTCAATTGATCTCTTATCTTCAGAAGAATTTTTCACAGCCAAGAACCAGTAAGTCTGAGTTTTGCCTCCCAAATAGACCATCTCTTCAAAGAGGACCTGTGGATCCAGTTGATCCAAAGGAAACCAGCCTTATGTCAATATTCCAAATGTAATTTGTATGCACTTCTGTATTCGAGGTCTTGTTAAGATTCATTCCCCATTCATCTCTCTGTTTTGGGTTGCTGTTGTCTGAAGGGACAAGGTAATTTCTAGAAGATGTTGACATCCCACTCCATAAGAATCTGACCAAAGCTCTATCCACTTTAAAATCTTCATGGTAGAAGAAACATGCTAGCAGACCAATTTTAATTCTGGGTAAGACCTTTTCCACCACAGGCTTACATTCAGCAGCAAACGATTAGTAGTGCACAAGGGCATTCTTAGGCATTTTACTATTTTAATACCACTGGGATCGCCGGTTGAGGCAGGATTTCACGATTGACAGCTTGGGCAACTCCATATACACTACTGGTTGCATTAGCAGTCAACCAGACACTTTGAAAAATCAGAGAGAATCCAACAACAAAGAAAGAGAGCCCACATCTTGCCTGGAGAGGAGCCACGTATCACTAGCAGATATAAGAGGATCAGAATCTCTTTATCTTTTGTGAATAAATTGTTTTCCACTGATTGTGTTAAAGTGCTGAGCTTTCTGGAGATATATTCCATCACTAGAACAAAGAAGCAGGGAGATGTTGAATTTCTTCACGTGAGACGCCTCTTGGTTGGCATAAAACCATGCAAGGCCCCATTTGATTTAAAAGGAAAATCTGGGACTGGAGGTGACGCAAGCCATTGGCTAACCTGAAACATTGATTTGGAAAGCCAAGACCCTCCATCACTTGCTTAGAACTGCTGGCTTAAGGAATCATAAAGCCATTTTATGTCCACCTTATTGATGCATCTTGGAGAAATCTTTGATCTCTTGTAGTGCTTCACTAGCTCACTACATAGAAGACATTGTTTGAAATTCCTCTCCCCTTAACAAATGCAGCTTGAGCCGCGTTTACTAGATATCCCATCAAATAGGTGTGGAGTTTATAATTGAGATGACAGTTTTGTGCTGCTCAAAAAATCTGGTACATGTCCACAAATATCCCTTATTAAGCCTCAGGAGCACTTGCTACTTGTTCTTTAGTTGTGCTTTCTCAAACTCTATGGAGATCTCTATTGAGCTATTAGGTTCTAGATTGCCAACACAGTGGTGTGATGAGATTGTGTTGATTAATTGACATGGAAAGGGAAGAGGCCTGTCAACATGGTGAGAGAAAACTTCACTTGCATCTGTTTTGTACTATGTTTTTTCGTTCTAGATTTTGTAAGAATATAGAATTTGTACTAAAAGTGTTTGATGTAATTCTGCCTATGAGTTAGATTATTTCTGAGCCTATGCTTAGTGTGTTGTGATCACGACAGCCTTGTAGATTTGTTTGTTACGAGCAGTAAAAGGAAACAACTTACTTTACCAGCCCAAAAAAAAAAAAAAAAAAACTATAGGAAACAACTTACTTTACCTCCAAAAATGTATATATATATATATTGGGCCTGATAATGTATAAGAGTAGCAGTCTTCACCAGAATGCAAAAATTCCCTTTGGACTTCCTCTGTTTCTTTCTTTTTTTAAAATTGTATCAGCTTATCTATGTTGTATTTGTTCTGCTGCCCTGTATCATGTACCCTGCATTCCCTCACATGCTTCTTTGATGGGAGAAGAAGAAATTTGAGGGCTGCGAATTCTAAATAGAAGTAATGGTGTGTTCACTTCATAGACAGTTGTCTGGTTGCCTGGGTAATTTGAAAAAAAAACATATCTCATTAGGTGGAGAAAAGGCATATTTGATTGATGTATCCACCAAGATCTTGTGCATATTTTGGTTCTCTGCATCACATTTTGGTTTATGTGTATTCACAAACTCTGGTTGTCGTGAATTTAGCATCCCTCTCTTGCTGAAATCCAGTTTTTTGGTTCTTGTGAACTCAACATTGGGCTTTCTTGATGGAAAATCTCTTCAGGATATTGCTGTCTCACTCAGTTGTATTTGCAGATTATCTAGATCTTGACTAGAAGAAATAAGTAATAGATGGTTCTGTAGAACTAAGTTACGTGGATTTCTGGGGATGTCAGGTGACAAGGCTCCTCCCTAACTTTAGAAAAATTTAAGTTACTAAATGCACCAATTTGAAATTTCCAAATTTGTTTCCCCACCCACACTCTAGAAATAAGGCCAAAAAAGCCAGAGGAATTGGATGAAAATACTGCATGATTCAGATAAGAAGGATATACCAATAAAAATATAAGCAAGAGGAAGATAACAAGGCTTCAGATATGATATGAGAGTATTTTTTTTTTCTTTCCTTGGAGATTTGAGGGTGCATTACAACTTCACTGTATATTTCTTCTAGATTTTGGAAGATGCAATAGATGATCGTTTTGAGAAGTCAGGGGGTGTGCTTTCAGATTCTGACAAGGCAGATCGGGAAAGCAAAGAGGGAGAGACAGAAGAAGCTAAGGTAGCTATTTCTATTTCTGGAGATGCAAGCCCCTTTATGCTCTTATTTCATTGCATATGCTAGATAATACCTTTGATGGCATCTCTGTTTGTTGGACAGAAAAGGTCAGCTGAGGGAGGAAAGCAAGGTGCATCTGTCAAAAAATTGAAGAAGGATAAAGCTGGCAGTGCTGGGAAAATTGGACGCCCTGAGATCAATGCTTCGTCAGGGGTGCCACGTGTCAAATCAGAGCTCCCTTTGCCAGTAATGTATTGTACTTTCTTCATTGCTTACTTGTTTAGGGATCTCTACTATGGGCCCATGGGTTTAAATGAGTTGAATTGAATTGCATTTTGACTTGCCAAGCATGTCTTATGTTTTGTTCAAGCTCAAACTCATGCTGAGCTATTTGAGCTCTACTACCTCATGCCCAACTCAATTTGTTTCATAGTCAATCAGCTCTAGTTTAATCTGTAGATTTTATTGAATTATTTATAATTGGCTCATAAGTGCATTTTCTGTTTATTCTTAGATGAAAAGCTTAGTTTAAATGAATACTCAAAACTAATTATTGCATGTTCACATATGCCAAAGTGATGGAAGTTTTAGTCCTAAGATTCCGCTAAATTGCTCTAGGAAATCTGTTTCTTTACTTTTTTAAGGAGGTTGTAACTTATAATGCATCCTTTTTGAAGCCCTACCTAAATAATGCATAAGCCTAAATTGAGTCCGAGTATTTGTAAATTGAGAACTTAAGCAAGTGTTGACCAAGCCTTAAACAAGCTTGTGGATAGCACAAACATGGAATTCACTCATGTTCAAGTTTGACTTGCTTATTAAACAGGTCTAAAGTTTGTGTTTTAACTTGTTCATTTTACCTGACAGACGGAGGCAAATGAAAATCTTGTTGAGCTCATTCACATGCTGTTTATTTAGTGAACTACTTCACTAACAGCGTTGTTTTGGTGTGAATTGCCTTGGGTATTGATGGAATGAAGCTTTAACTTACTGAGATAAAGAAGGAAGAAAGAGGTAATAAAGCTTCTGAGAATCCTTCAAGTACTGGCTTTTTTTGGCCTAAGCAAGAGATCTTCAAGTACCGTTTAGTAAAATAGGCATACTATGCCAATTGATAAAGGCGTTTTATGGGGTGAAGGATTTCTCCATTTTAATAAAGCTTTGGTCCTATTACTGGTTGTGAAGGTTATGGAAACACATTTTGGAGGGTTCCTTATTGTCTCTGTTATTGTATATGACATATCTCATCTTGGGTGTTGTCTTAAATTATCTGATGAGAGTCTGCTTGTGGAAATATGTTCAAGAAAATTGGGAGCCTGTTCAGCTCACTTCTGTTTTGTGGCTGGGAATTGATCCTCAAATTGGCATGATGTTTGTATGGAGAATACTTATGGTGAAGCTGAATCCTAAACTATTCAGCTTGGTGTCTGATGAGGTTCTGCTTTGTCTTTGAAGGAAAGACATAAGAGGGAGGTGGTTCAATTTTTGTTAGATTGAGGTCCAAATTTTCTTTTGCATTTTTCACTCTTGGTAAGTAATAACGGTTCTGATGTTGGGAAAGCTTAGGTTAACGAAAACTGCATTTTTATGGGGTTCTTTATTTATTTTTTTTAGTTTTGGTGAAGAGTGTTATCACTTGAGAGCCAAAAAAGAGAAAATATGAGCTATGGGTTCTAGCTGTCACACCTAGTATATGAGGAGGCATCACACCTACGGGGTAGAATTGCATCATACAAGTCTGAACTAGAGAAAGCAAAAACTGTTGTCTATTTATCTACATTAATCTTCACTATCTTAGAGAGATTACAACTCAGTTGACGAATAACATATGAGACAAGGAAAAACCAAGATGTAATATGAAAAACTTCACTCTTTACTCTAGTTATAATTCTAAAATCTGCTGAATAACAGCCTAAAAAAATGTCCAAGTGACTACAAAAAAGCGAAATAAGGGAAGCAAAAAAATTGCAAAACTTCCCTAGAGAACTGCAAAATGTATCTACAATAAATAAAGTAGAACATTTTCATTTACTAGTTGATGCCTTTATCCTGTGCATCAACTGCATGTGTAACATGGGGATAAACTGTGCAAAGTCTGTCGTTTTTTCTTTCACTGTCATCATCTTATAAATGGCTTATGATTGATTTGACTGTCTTGACATGGAAATTAATTTGGAAGGTTGTGTGGCTACCAAATTTCCCTTTTTTTTGGCCTAGTCAGTTGCTCAGGAGGGAGATCTATGAAAGTCTTTAGGGTCAATTCCATACTGATACCTTGCGGTTAAGCTTAATTCAAGGCTGACACTGAGTTTCATCAAACAGTCACTGCGGGACCCTATGGTTGTAAATTTATGATGTTTCACAATTTCACTCCCTGGTTTCGCAAGTCTCAATTAGATTAGTGTGACATGGTTCTGATTTGACACTGAATTGGCATTTTTTGATCCAAAATTTGTTGACAAATCAGCAAATTAGGAAAAAGTCATCATTTTAACACACTTGCCGCTGAAAATAAAACATCCTTCTTTCCTATAATCTCATTCTGCCAACCCAAAAGCTCCATTAACCCTAATACTCTTCATCACTGTTACCACTGCTGATGAGCACCACAACTGACCACTTACAAGCACCATTGCTACTATAAGATATGTTTTGACTGCAACATCCTCTACCCAAATCTCCATTGCCACCACTGCCGATGAGCCCCACAACTGACCACTTACAAGCACCATTGCTACTATAAGATATGTTTTGACTGCAACATCCTCTACCCAAATCTCCATTGCCACCAGTACAGTTTGCAAACCGAAAAAGGGGGGGGGGGAAGGAACCCAACATTATAAGAATAGTTCCATTATCTTTGAAGGCAACAACCATCATGAAAAATGGTTTATGCTCAATCTTAGGCAACATTAAGTCAAAAAGTGAGAAAAATGACAACAAAAATGAAGAACATCATACCTTGAAAATGAGATAAAACCTTTTTAGTGTAAAATTGATAGATATTAAATCCTAAAGCTGGACAGATACAAATAACTGAGAAATAATAATGATATTATTGCTAAGATCCCAACTAACGCACCAGTTTTCATCAAATAATTCATGGACGTCTTATTTTTCGAATTGATCCAATATAACCCTAGATTTTGTTGGGAATTTATATATTAACAAATTTTCATCTGGAAATACTTGAATTTCATTTGTGCTCTTAGCAATGAAGAAAAAAGAGGGGGCTTGTTTTGATTTCTAGATATTTGACATGGACTAAATCTGCAGTGAGGGAGGGAGTAAGTGGAAGGGAGTGAAAAGGCTGGGATCGAGAAAGGAACCAAAAAGATTATTAACAGGAAGCGCATAGAAGAGAGGAAATGGTGGGTGAGGGTGCAGGGAAAGAGGATTCGAGATTCAGAATTGAGGGGATGAAGATAAGGGGGAGTTGGAGAAAAAGCTGAATAGTTGCTTAAATCATTGAGGATTGTCTATTTTCATGTGATTGTATGACTTAAACTATGAGTTTGAATTATATGCCGACTATGATTATAAGTTAGCAATCATTTTAGTCAAAACATCCGCATCTTAATAAGATTTAGGGTATGTCTAACAGTGTTAGAGAGTGGGAATGTTTAACTAATTTTTATAAGTCATGATTTTGGCTTGGAGCATGGATGAAACGATTGGTATCACTATTGGTTATGGTCATATCAGTGTCAAATATATTAGACAATAAGTATCGATATGCAATATATCAAAAGCAAAAAATTATGAGAATTGTAATCTAATAGGTAAATATCAGATATATCAATTGATATAT
>JAODPA010089710.1:8023-34598 GCA_025585075.1 Nepenthes mirabilis | reverse complement strand
GATATATAATAATATATTATTAATATGACAATATATTACTATTTTGTTACGATATTGGGAAATATTGGTATTGGGACCTAGTACTAATATATATTGGTTAATATATGGGATATCAGTATTTTCATCTATGGCTTGGAGATAAGCCTCACCTTAGGCTACCAATAATATTTTGTACTTTGTAGAAATCAGCTTTATCTCTGATGCATCTTTCCAGGGTGCATGCCAATTCAATCAATGAAAGAAATCAATGAAAGCCTTGCTTGGTAATGGTGATCCCATAGCTAGAGGAAGTATGATGTTTCAAGTCCATAAAATGAATATTGACCCATATGCAAAAAATATCAACCAATATATGGCGGTGTCGGAGGGGCCCCCAACATTGATATTTTCTAGACTTTGACAAAATTGCAATATGTCATCATATGAACGATAATGCCCAATATTTTCAATATCGGCGGATATACTTGATATTATCCGATATCTTGGCTGATATTTACCCCTCATGTTTTAATTCACCTGAAAAATTTTACGTTCAATATTAATATAAATTATTTGATATGGTTGATATCGATAGGACCGTGATTGATATAGATATCGATACTGATATTTTCATCCATGGTTACATTATTTCAACTAAAGTACCATCAAAATTATTTGACTATCCTACTTGCCATTATCCTATTTCAATAATTCTTGCTTAGAAAAATGCCCATGGTGTGGCAATTTCTTTTAAGCAATATAGCATGTTTATATCAGGTGGCTTCAACATTTTAATTCTTTTGAGTGGAGAGTTACCATCCTTATTGCCCACAAACTTGATGGATTTGTCTGTATCTGATTTACTGTTGCAATTATCTCTTCTTTATAGATGTTTCCCACTCAACATCCTATTATTTACATTTTATTTTTCTCCGTAAATTGCCTTAGGCCGACAGAAATAGAACATTCTATCCTGGAGGACCTACGTAACCGTGTGCAGCTGAGTAGTGTGGCACTGCCGTCAGTCAGCTTCTACACATTTATAAATACACATAACAGGTAATATATATTATTTTTCTTTGTTTATCTTCCATTTAATTGATTCTCATTGATAGTTTCTGATTCCTATGGAATTTCAGTTTGAATTGTGCATCAATATCACATGAAGGATCCTTTGTTGCTGGTGGATTTTCAGACTCTTCCTTGAAGGTATCGTTTTTCCGTCTCAAATCTGTTCAGCTATGCAAGCCATTTTTCTTTATTGATGACAAAGTCATTGTCTATAGGTCTGGGACATGGCAAAGCTTGGGCAACAAGTAAGCAATTGTAAGTCTCCATTGATATGTTTTCAGCTGCATCTTACAATGCACCGTTCTGCACTTATATAATTATCTAATCTGGATGCATGCTTCTACAAGTTTTGTTCTTAAATTTTGTTTGTTCCAGTTGACATGCAGAGTGAAAATGATGCAGCAACTAATGAACACATGCTTGTTGCAAATGGTGGGAAAAGACCGTATACGTTGTTCCAGGGTCACTCTGGGCCTGTTTATTCAGCCTCGTTTAGCCCTCTTGGGGATTTTATCCTCTCTTCCTCATCAGATTCAACTGGTACATTCTCATTGATCATGTAGCTTCTTTCCTTTCTGCTAGTTTCACCCCCCACCCCAAATTGGGTAGCCAAAATTCCCCCCCTGCAATATTTGTTCTCAATTTATGTTTTGCTGATGAATAATTGATGCAGTACGGTTATGGAGCACAAAACTGAATGCAAATCTTGTGTGCTACAAGGGTCATAATTATCCCGTGTGGGATGTACAGGTAGATGTCCAATTTTGTCCTTTGTTATGCTAATCTACAAAAGAAAAGAAAATCCACTGTGTTAATATGCAGAACTTGATATCAATCTGGTGCTGTGCTATCTGGCTGAACAGAGAAAAACCAAACCAAACTGCCATTGATGGTTTGACATATGCATAGTTAGGTTACGGTTTGAGAATTTAAGTTGAATAAACCAAATTAAACCACACACATATACATTCATCTATATAATTAAACTTTCTATTGTAATAAAGATGTCTTGATCATACTTGTTTTTACTGTGCTTTTGAATCAACTTTCAATACAGATGGTTGAATTTTTCATCTATTTAATAGTTCATTGTCACCTAATTCGTATTTGTTATCAATATTGACAATGTTACAAGTAAAGAAGCTTTGGATGATGTTAGAAAGTTTAAAGAAATTACACCAAATTATTTTCCTAAAGATTATATTTTATTATTTGAAAATTATTTTTATGTTTAAGTAGTGTTCATAAATATTTCTCTCATTGGAATGACATAGACCAAGTCTAAATTTGACATTGAAGTATTTCTTAATCAAGGATTAATTTTTCACTTAGAATGTTGTTTTTATTCCTTTATTATGTATTTTCACTACATTTGTTACCCTATTTTGAAACATATGGGATATTGTTATTATTATGTTAATACTATTGCTTGTTTACTTTGACTTTTGTATATAATATGTTAAATTAAACAAATAATTTTTAGACTTGTGAATTTAATACTAAAAACTGCATGAACTGCTCAAACTAAATCAACCCGTACGTTGATGGTTTGGGTGGGTTTTCTCAACACCAAATCATGCCATAATACACAATTTGGTTGTGGATTATCATTTAATCTGTACCAAACTGATTCATGTTTGCCCCTACTGTGCGATACAATGGTCATAATTACTTGTTTAACTGTGATAGTCATTTACGCTCCGTTAATGCCCTATCAAACTGATATTCTTTGTTTGTTAGAAGATAAAATTGATTTTGCCTGATTTATATCGATCTGAGTTCTAGGCCGACAATTTTTAGCTGTAATTACTTAAGTTTAATATAATCTTTACTAATTGACCTTCACGGTGTTTCTGCTGTTGTATGTACTGACTACATCTTCATGTGAATGATTGGGTGATGCAGTTCAGTCCATTTGGACATTATTTTGCAAGTTGTTCTCATGATAGAACGGCAAGAATATGGTCCATGGACAGAATACAACCTCTAAGGATTATGGCAGGGCACTTGTCTGATGTTGATGTGAGTACATGTATAGTCTATACTCTTCGACTCTTACCTTTCATCCCCATCTACCTCTCAGTTCAGCATCATTGTGGCTATTTTACTTGTATACGGAAGCTTTTATCCCCTTCATTCCCTTTTCGTGTTTCCCTTTTTCTTCCACTCTTCAAGTTGGGGGGTTTACATTCTAGATGTTTTACCACCAACTTCGATTGTGTTATGTTCCTTTCATTTGCTTTGTAATCTACAACTGTTGCGCAAGGGGATGGAGGTTGGATTTTGCACAAACAAGTACAAAATAATCATAACCCACCAAAGCACCAAACATTGTCGCATTCAACAGAAGCAATAATAAAACGGGAGGCAAATATCGAGTACCAAGCCAAGAAAGAAACCAACATCATTCATGACAAGCACACAAAATCAAGCACATGCCAACTTATGTACACTGCAACAGTAACAGACTACTAGCAAACTGCTAAGCCACTGCTGGAACACATTGTTATTGTGAAACAAAATATCGTCTTCCTCCGGCTCATCTTAGACCTAAGCAAACAATAGTTTATGATTTTCTCCTCAACATTTTCTTTATTATAACAACTAATGGATTACCTACACTAAAAAAATAACAGATATGACCTACGCTAAGAAATTAACACATTGTTAGGTTGAGCCAACAGAATGTCCATTATATGCCAAGTGGACCAAGCAACTCTAAAAGCCTGACAATGAATAAAAATATGTTCATTGACTCTAAATTCAATTTATGCGAAATACAAACATTTGTTATTGCAAGTTATGAAGAGTTAAATTATGTTTCCAAGCTGCATCCCAAGCTAAGAACAACATCCCTCTCACTCACTTCCTAAAACAAATTGATAAGAAACAACACTAGAACTCCACTTTCTTGAGCCCTCATTTCAAATCAGACTTTTTGAGCAAGTCTGATTTGTAAAAAAAAAAAAAATATGGTTGATTTTCCCTCCACTCAGTGTAAGGCCCACAGGGTCGTTGTATTGAAGTGATATATTAGACTCCTAGTGTTGATTTCTTTTTTTTTTTGGCTTTTGTTTGCTTTGGGGACAGCTTGTTAATTTCTTAAAATCTCATGATCACATCCACATTTCGAGGAAAATTGTGCATGTCAAGCAAGGAATGAGCTTCATCTACAAATCAGAGCGATCTCTTCTTACTTGCTCATGGCAAAGCTTCTAGATAGCCCACCACTACTGAAAAGTGGTAGAAAAGCCAAAGAACTGTTTTTGATTGGGAACTCTTACGAGTTGGCCCAAGAGTACGAATCACAAAAGAGTCTATTCATTTAGTGAATGCCTTTACCAGTGCACACCTGTTCCTTGCATGTCAGTTTTGTGCTGGGTCCTTGTGTCTAGGCTCTAGGAGGCAGGGACCCTTACATCTTATTGCTTTGTGCCTTAAACTACAATTGGTTTCCACCAATGTATCATAGTGCCATACTGGGTTTTCTTCTAAATATCGGAAAAAAGGATAAAACGAAAGAAGTGGAATTGAATCTTTTAGGAGTTTGCAACTTCCGTTCTTCTTAAAGAATGTTTGCAGGTGTGAAGGTGAGTGCATGATAGGAGTAGCAGTGTAGGACTGATTTTCGAGCTCATTTTCATATAATCTTTCAGAATACTTGGCAGTGACATGATTTTAGCCATTAACTATAAGAACCTTAAGAGACAAGTTCAAAGGTTTCTTTTTTTTTTTTTTTTTTTTTTTGCGTGCCAACTAAACCAAACTAAGTCTTTTTGCACTGAGTGGACCTGCTGCATGTTGTATTCAATGCCATTCAGCTCCATTGCAGGCTGCTTCTTGTAATTCCACATATGCATATACTTCCTGATGATCAAATAATTGCTTCAAACCTCTTTGTATTTTTCCTCTAACAATTTGCAACAGCCTTCTTGCCCTCTCATAACTCGTAGCAGTGCACTAGATGGTCTCACATTTAAATGTGCAATTTGACGGCACGGAAAGTATTTATATATATATTGACCCAAATCCGAACTGCTGAAAGCTGCTTTGCTAGACATCAGGGGTTGAGGACCGTGAACTTGCAGGCTAATTGAATGGAAAATTTATTTATAAAACTCTATTCTTGACTCCACTGGTTGAGTGGGCAGATTAGAATACTTATTAAAATAACATTGAATGAGTAGAAACTAACTGACCAGTGAATTGCCAGTTACTAAAGATATGTTTAATGTGTAAAAGCTAATTAAGAAACAAATAGTCATTCATAGATTGCACAAGCTGAATCGTCAAGAGTTAGTTTCACTAGGCATCCAAGTGGTTTTGTACGACTTCTACATTTAGCTTGAATTGTTCTGTGGAATGAAATATCGGTTGGTATATATTAATGTTGGGCTCCAATACCCATATTTCTTGATACTGCATAAAAAATCACGATATATTGCCATTTGGAAATATAGGCTGATATTTAAAATGCCAATCGATATACCGATAGTAGGATGAGATATCCCTGTTAGGTTATGATTCACTAAGAATTTTTTGATTCTGATTTATTTGATATTGATACGAATTATTCGATTTGCTCGATACTAATATAAATATGACCAATATTGATATTTTCATTCATGTTTGGTTCTTTGACATCGTATTGAAGCCTCTATGACCTGAAAGTCAGAGTTCAAAGTACTGGGAAACTCTATTTTCTCAAACAATTTAGCACATAAAATAGGTAGCCTCGTTGTTGATTCACGCTTAAAGCTTAATGGGCATTTTCTTGAAGGGGCATGGTAGAGTATAAAATCATTTTTCGGCTTTTACTGAGTATCTTAATCTTTTGGAACGTGCTGGTTCTTTGACATGCATCCAAATGTTTTTTATGGGTAGTAAAAGTTGTGGGAGGAAGGAATTAAACCTCAAATTTTTGTGGTCTTGGGACCCTAGTGTTAACTAAATCAAAAAATGCCTCATTGATTAGTTCATCAGCATTTTTAAAGTGATATGATATTATTTTTGTCCTTTTGAATGAACGAATCTGACCTTTTCTACGTAGGAGTCATAATCATGACTTATTAATGTCAATTTGTGAATATTTTCCCTGAACTTTGAAAACTCAGGGTATGTGTATGTATTTTTGATGAGGTACTGGCCTGCAATTCAATCAAACTTTAAGATGCCAATGTTTAAGTTACTCATGTTTTATCTCTAATTAATCTACAAGTCAGACTGACATGTTTCTTACTTGATTACAAGGCTCCCCAAATGTAGTTTTGACTAAGGGTATTTGGTATATGTATTGATTTAGTAGATGTTTAGCCCAATTGTACTGAGACGATGAAGTGCTGAAGAATAAGTCAAAATATGTAGAACTAAACAAGGGATTACAGGAAATTAGCTGCTTAATAATTTAATTTCTAACAAAAAATGAACTAGTTCAGATAATTCGATGAGTTCACCGAGTATGTAGTTATTCAGATTTTTTGGGGTGGTATGCTTTCCCCCCTGGAATCTAGAAACTGATATGTTGAAACCTTGCTAATTCTTTGCTCGACAATATCTTCTGTTTGTCCAGCTTTGTGCTACATATTGCAGTTATCCCAATTTTTTCCTCAAAGAGGATAACAGGGTTGTAAATAGTGTTACTGATTTTGTTCCTTCAATTCTATTTGCAGTGCGTTCAGTGGCATGTAAACTGCAATTATGTTGCAACGGGATCAAGCGATAGAACTGTTCGATTATGGGACATACAGAGTGGAGAGTGTGTCAGAATATTCATTGGGCACAGAAGTATGATATTGTCTCTTGCAATGTCTCCTGATGGTCGATATATGGCATCTGGTGATGAAGATGGTACAATCATGATGTGGGATCTTGCCACTGGTCGTTGTGTCACCCCTTTGGTTGGTCACACTTCATGCATATGGTCACTCACCTTCAGGTGGTGAAACTTGATTATTTTTTGAGGAAAAAAAAAATTACATTTCAGCAATTTGACTTGTGTTTGCTGTTTAAATGATTTTATGTTTGATTTGTCAGTGGTGAAGGCTCACTTCTTGCTTCTGGATCGGCTGATTGCACTGTAAAATTATGGGATGTAAATGCAAGCACTAAGTTAACGAGGACAGACGAAAGGTTAGTTCATCAAAACAATGTTGCAGTGGGACCTGAGTTCATATACTTCAGGGACTAACAGATTGAGGAATGTGTGTTGTGTGGCCATTTTGCCAGCAAAGTTGGAAACTCAGGCAGACTTAGATCATTGAAGGCTCTCCCCACCAAGTCTACTCCAGTGTACTCTCTCAGGGTAAGCTTATAAGCCAAGTTCCTTGTTGCTGTTGCTATTTTTGGCTGCATTGTTTTTAAATGGTGGATTTAAGTCTTGAAAACAAATTAAAGTGAAGAAAAATGGAAAAACCTGTACTTTTTTAATTGGGAAAATTTAAACCCACCTTCAAAATTTACATCTATTTTACCCTAATGATGCAGGACAACCAACAATGACAACCTGATTATGAGCGTGCTGATATTGAGCATGCAAACATTATTGTGCAGTTAAAACAACGAAAAGGCTTATATGATTGAAGTTGAGTGAAAGAAAGGTTTTGTAAGTTGTGGTTTAGAGTGAGGGTGTGGGAAAATTGCTGAGTTTTGGCTAAATTAGGTCTGTATTTCTGAGAGAAGAAGAAAAAGAGTTAGAGAGATTGAAATAAAATGTGACGTAGGGAGAGAGCTTGTGACAAATTCACTGGCAAAACCGTGAAATCCACAGGCCCCAATAACTTAGATGGTATTGTGCTTATTAGTGGGAAAAAATCCAAAACAGTGTTTTGTTGAATAGAATTAGCTATTTGAGCTCATTAATTAGCAAAAAAATTAAGAGAAAGAGTGTGTGCATGCACCTACAGTAGTTGTTAAGGTGAACTCAAAATTAGGATTTAAAGTAAACCCTATAGCTTAGATTAAATCATAAGAATTGAAATGTTCATATTACATTTCCACATGTAATATGAACCCTTCAATTTGTAGTTTAGTCTGGACTGTGGGGTTCACATTAGAGCCAAATTTTGGGTTCACCCTAATAGGATCCTGCTTGCGCTATCTAAAATTCTTCCAAGAAGAGATTAGAGATGAAGAGAGAATATGGGGAGAGATCTTATAGAGAGATGTGTTGTTTGAGAGCTTTTTTAAGTAAAATTATGTCGTTTTTAAATATTGTACCCCCATGGTTGTAAGAAATTGTCTTCTGGATTATGTGTCCTTAGCGTTGTGTCCTGTTTTTTAGGAAAAAAATACATGTCACCATGTCCGTATGGTGTTATGTCATTCCCATGCTTATTTTGTGGACACCCAGTAGATAATGTGGCATTTTTCCATCCATTTATTATTATTTAGATACAACAGTTGTTGGATGGATTAGCCATTTAAGGATGTTGGATGGTTTCCCCATATCGTGACCCATGACTCGTAGAAAGTGCATGGGTGTTGAGTAATAAGTTGTGCAAATAATAGTTCAGAACAATGATTGATTTGAGCTGAAATCAAAATAATGCCATTGAAACGGAAAGCAGGCTATAGTGTTGCATAATAAACTGGTCAAACAAGTAGAACTTAACAACGCAGGGGTACTAAGAAAATAATCTGTTGAAGTTAGAGCCTTTTCTTGCTAATTAACTGTCCAGTTACTCTATTGTGAACATAGTTTTCCAGGAGGAATCTGTTATTTGCTGCCGGAGTTCTCTCGAAAAGCATTTAGAACGTTGCTTGGCGGATGCAGCTTCACTGAAAGTGATCGAAGCCTTGCCTTCCGTGGATTCTGCTTCCCAATTGAAGCTCCTTTCCTCCTCTTCTGTATTTCCACGTCTGAGATGACGGAAAAGCAGTTGTAGATCAAATTGATGAACACTTCAGCTCTCATTGTTTGTGTACATGCTTGTTAATTGGGTTTGCTACATTGCCTTTGTTATCTGTGCTTTGCGATTGCCATTGTTGAATCTTTGAGATGTCTCAATTTGGTTTAGGCTGTTTGGTTGGAAGAAAATGTTTCCTAGAACATTTTAGGGCCAGTTTGGTTTATTTGAATCCCTCAATTCTTGGTTTGACTGAATCATGCCAACCTCAAGCAATTTTTGAATATGATTTTGTGGCCGATTTGGAGGTGCTTTCTTGGAATAAATATTCTTATAAATTGATGTTTTATTCAATGATAATTAAATACAAAATGTACAGACTGAACTGTTGCAACCAATTTTCCCCCAAACGATCAGACTTTTCTCCCAATGGAAGTGATTTATTTGATTTTTTACTGTTCAAATGACATTTGTTCGTACTTGCACCTTATTTTGGGGACGCCAATTTTTCCCTTGATTAGCACTTCCTCCCACAGCCAACATAACATCATGATTTTCTTTATCTGTTTTGTTTAAATGAATTTTCTGCTGCTTATACCATATTGATCGGGTCAAATGCTAATTAATTTCGTATTATATACTTCTTTTTTGCAACTAACTAGAAGAATCCAGCAAGGCTGCAAAGATTTGATCAAACTAAAAGCCCGTATCTGAGAATAGCATCAATTTATTCATCTATTATTACAGTTACTAGGATTTTGACATACGTATGTTCCAGTAAAGGATTGGACAGCTTCTAGACTTACATCCAATCAAACCGGTGAATCATTCCACCAATCAAACCAGTGACCATCATTGATAATCCTACAGCAATGCCAACTCTATCTTCTAATTTCAACACTTGTGTAAAAAGTAGGGTTGCACAACCTTCATTTTTTCTATCAAGTCCACGGTCCGCTCAAAAGAAGAGAATGTTGAAGGCGTTTATGATCCTTCATACCCTCCAGATCACATTTAACTCAGAGATTTGGATAGAAGATAATCTCCTTGATTTTCTTTCTGAGGTCTTCCTCCCAACTGACATGACACTAAGCATACATTTACTTGGGAAAAAAGTTATCTTCATCTGCAAGCAAACCAGAGGGCTTGGGGGAAAATAACTTTCATTCAATCATGGCAGTCGCCTATTTGGTATCATCAGTTTTCATGGACAAGTCAACGTCTAGAAAATGATCAATGTATCAGTATGTCTAACAAGAGGAAGAAATACCACAGATGGTTAGACTACTAAATCAGCATTGGAATCACTGTCGGTCACGGTTTCTTCCCCACTATGCACTTAACGAGGTCAAGGATACGAAAATAGTCGAAGAAAAGAGAAGAATCTTTTCCCTCGAGACCATCCCGACTCACCCTGTTACTGCCGGCGAGATTGTTGCAGGGGCTTCCTCCGATGACCAAATCGAATGCACCGAATGAGTTAATTAACTCCTCCAGTCGATCCCCTGTGAGATGTTCCACATCGAGAATGTCCACTAAATTTCCCTTCTGGTTCGTTTGTTCCCACCAGCTGTGGACAATGTTTCTGTTCACTTCAGAAATTTCGACCGATACAACAGTTTTCAGACGGATTCCCAGCCGATGGAGGGCAACTTCAGCACCTCCGATCCCGGAGAAGAGGGATAGAACTGTGATGCCACCTGGGAACATGTCTTTCAAGACTGAAAGATGATAGGCGACTGTATCAACCTGGAAACAGTACGATCATTTACAAGTGTGGTCATCTGAAATCAAAGATGCTAACAGGAAAAAGAAAAAAAAAATCAAAGCAAAGCCATTATTTAGCAGTAAAAATCACAACTAAAACCTATCAATAACGATGTCAATAACAGTTGCAGGAGCCTTGGTGCAATTGATAAAGTAGTGTCCATCTAACCTGGGGTCATGGGATAGAGTTGTCGGAACAAGCTCTTATATAATTCAAGATAAAATTGCATACAATAGACTTATAGTTGTCCGACCCTTCTCCGAAACTCCATGCACCAGGCTGCCCCTTTTACAAAGGCAGTGGTGAGACTGTCTTTGGCAGGAATGTCATCACAAGGAAAAAGATAACCAATTCCCATCATTCCAGTTCCCAGTCTTTTGTTCAATGCAGATGTTGAGGATGCAACAAGGATTATTAATAATAATATTATTTTTTTAAAGTTTCCTGTGGGTATGAATATGCTTTTAAGTTGCTTGGGGTTCTAAGGTAATTTGCCACCGTTAGCAGATGTAATATTGGTCGATATCGTAAATATCAGCAAATATGTATTGCTATGGGCCCACCGATACCAATATTTTTTGATACCACAAAAATATCAACTTTATAATTTTAAATATTTTTGTTCTTCCAGTATATCTAATATCAATATATATTGTCCGATATGTCTCATACCAACGCAGTTGCAACCGGTGCTGATATTTTAATGAACCCAACACCTTCTAATGCTCCCACATTTGCAGGTGCTTTTTGGACAAAGATATATAATACATACTGCATCAAGTAGGACAATGTTAAAGAGCCGGGTCAAAGAAATGGCTACCTGGAAAGAGTTGCCAAGTGATTTGAATCTATCAGTCCTACTTATGCCACCGCCCCTTGTGTGGTTCTTTGGAAAGCCCAAAAGCATTTCTACTTCATCTGGCTCAAGAGGAGCAACCTTGTTTCTTCCGACCCACACGAGATTCCATTTTCGACACTCATCGAGGACATACTTTTGCACAGAACCCGGCGGCTCACTATCCCACTCTTCAAGGGCCTTGCGAATCCTTTCAGTCAGCTTTGCACTTCCAATGGCTGTTTGTAAACAGTTTAACTTTGTCCTGGTGTCCCATGATGGCCACCATTTCCGGGTTAATGGGAAGGCATCATGTATAGTGCGCGGAGGAAGTGGTAGAAGGGGAAACCGGCCATCAATTGGAAGGTTATGGACATAACCTCTTTTCCTTGCAGCGGCACAGAAGTATTTCGAATCAACAAACTCAGGTTCAACGTCATATAAAAAACGAGATATGGTATCCCAGACTCCTTTCGGAGCAAGTGCCACATTCTCATAATAGAAGTATGGAGGGCCAATGGCCGCATCTGGAAGTGTTCTCCGAGTAACCGGGCATTGTTCTGTAGGGACCCCAAAGCCTATCATTGGGTTTGGAAGACGAATTGGCTCATCATCTTGGTCACCCGAGCCCCTCAGCTTTTTCCTTTTTGATTGACACTCCATCATCTTCCTCTTCTTCTGCTTCATAAAATCAGTGTAAAGGTGCTTCTGTCTTGGCTGAAAATGAGAAAAAAAAAAAAAGAAGAAAGCATTCAATAGATGCAAATAAAATTGTAATACCCGAATCCTCATTTGATTTAATTTGGATATATTTATTATTTTGGGAGACTGGGTGCTGCGTGCAGGGGAAGGGAAAAGAAAAGGAGAGGGAAATCATGCGCGCAGAGCAAGAGGAGGAGGAGGAGGAAGAGAAGGAGAGGAGAAAAGAGAAGGTCACGCGACGTTGGCGAAGGCGGCGACCCGAGGAGAGGGAGAAGTGGCAGCAGCACGCGCTGGGAGGAGAGAGAGAGCTCGCTGGGGAAGGTCGGTAACCACATGAGGAGGCAGAGGCGGTGGCAGCTCACAGGCGAGGTTGCGCAACACGGCAAGAGAGAGAAAGGGCACGACTGGAGAGAGAAACGCGTGATTCGGGTGCTTCGAAGCATCCTTTTTTTCGATCTGGGGAGTATAAGGTTAAAGTAAGTATCTTCTAACCCTATCATTGGTCAGATTTAATTTTTGATGTGTTTTGAATACCGGTTAGAGATTTTACTAACATGCATATATTTTTATATACACCCAATTTGTTTATTATGTACAAGCATGTATGTTTTACCAGTTGTTTGGTAGTTTTTTATGGGTATTTGTGATTTCGGAGGATTTTGTGATTTGTCGATACTTGGACGATACATGTGTATATTTGTGTATTCTTATGTCGTGGAATCATAAACCAGGTTTTGTATCAGTCCACATGCATACTGCCGAGGGCGAGGTCACTACGAAACAATGATGGTCCGAGACCCTAGTGGATCGTTTTGTTATCCGAGGCGTGAGATTTGTATGGTACCGCTTCCGACAGGGAGACTTAGTCCCAACGGGGACGTATGTGATATGTGGCCCCCTTTTGCTGGCAAGAAGGTTGAGGCGTATTGTACTTGACCTATCCCACTGTACATTTAAATGAGAACTATCGCAAGGAATTGACGAAAATTAATATATTCGGACGTCCTAATATATAATTAAACTTGATATTGTACCTAAAATCGCGGGTGGTAAAATATAGTAAGCAAATTTTTAATCTATAGGAGACAAAGTACATAAATGGCTTTGAGCTGCCGACCTAAAACACAACCAGACCTTGAGCTGTTGGCTTAAAACGCAGCTAATATAGTCATTGTTACTGGACGAGGGCAACCTTTCCTTAAGTTGGCCTAATAATCTTTGGTTCTCCGATTTCGTGTATACTTTATATTTCTGCATGTATTTGCGTGGACTATGATTTGAGATGTGTGGATTGGCCCACAGATCGGACGATGAAAATGTCTTGTACGCATGGATATGTGTAAAATCCGAAACACGTTTTGATTATATGATTATGTTTTAGTGCTCCTTTGACTTCAGCATATAATATTATGATTTTTGGATCCGAACGATGGTATGTGTCCCATACAGATGTGGTAACGATCGCGATTATATAATGTGACCTTGGATCATAAGATATGATATCGTCCATGAGATCTGACTGGATCGTTATTTGTTATAATTATATTTCAGAGGAACTGTTTGATACAGACGATAATTTAGTAGGAGACATCTTCGTTTTTAGGGATTTCACAAACTTTGTATTTTGTTTTCATATGGTTGTGATGTGTTATCCCTTACCTCTGATTTATATGTACTGTTTTATATTATGATAATACTTGCTGAGCCCTAAGCTCACGTTTTCATATTTTATCCCTTCAGATCAGTGGCTTGGATATACTTGTAGGAGTTCGGACGTGATCTAACGTGGCATATTTCCATCGCTGAGTAGAGATATTTATATTGATTATGTTTTAGATCTCTGGAGTGTATTATAATTGTTATTTATGGCCAGATTTGAGCTTTGATAAACATATGGGACATATTGGAGTTGTTATATTATATGAGTTGCCATTATGTTTGGATACCTCCCTTGCGATATTTGGTCAGCAGGTCTCATTCTATAATATCTGGATTTATATCCAATGAGGTCCTGTGTATGTATGGTTTTGTTACACTCGGGTTGGGTTTTGTTGTTATTAAAACATTATTGGATTTTATATTATTGTGGAATATTATTGACCTGCATATATGTTCCCGGGTCATCATAGAAATGAAGAAAATAAACACTGAAGGTAGTAGATAACACAGCTCTGTGTATCAAAAAAACAGGCGCACACGATCACCTTCTCTTTGGTTGGTGGATCTACATAATAAGGATCTTCTGCCCTGGCCATTTGAGCTGCGCATATGAAATTTGCTAGTTCTTCAATTGTGGAGGCTGGACCTGAGACATAAAGCAGTAGAATAAGCACTCGGTGGGATGACAATTTACAGTCCTTTTTTATCAAACAAGAGGAAGAAAAAAATGATCAAGAAAAGAAGACTCTGCTTCATAGTAGATGTATCAGGAAATAGAGACTGCTCGTTGCCTTAAGTAGCTAATGTGAATATGCTATATGAACCCTCTTCCACTATTTTGCATAATCCAAGGCAGACTCTTGTATATTGAAGAAATGTCAAATATCCACCGACTTATCCCAAATCTTCATTGGCCTACCCTGTAGTCTTTACAACTCCATCAAATTGCTCTATCAATCAAAGATTACATCTTCAGAGTTGCCAGAGGAAACTATTTCTTGCTCTGTTCAAGATTTACCATGGGCAAAAAGAAATTTGGTCTGGAAGGAGGAAACAATGGAGTAGAATAGATGGAAAGATGGGCACGAATTGGAAAATACAACAAATTTGTTATGCACTGCAGTATTTGCAAATTAATTCTCAACTTTCTTTTCTACAAATTTATTATACTTTCTAGTATATTCCATTTTACATATCTTTAAACTGGGGCCAAATAAATTGTTCTTCATAATGTATAGTTATATTAGCAAATAATAATAATAATAATAAAGTGATGGAAAGAGAAAAAAATTCCTTCCTGGGAATCCTATAAATTACCAAGACAAATCCAATGGAAAGTGCTTAGTTTGGCTAGAAAACTTTAAAATTGAATACAACAGATAATTTGTGGGTTGATCCAGGACGCCCAGTTATGGGAATACACTACAGGGAACATCCTTACTATTCTCATCAACATTTATTTAAGTCATGTTACTTTTTTTTCAGCATAGTAGACATACTCCTAGAAGGTAGGCATTGCCAAGAAAATTCAATTTCCCTTCTGAAACATGAGCTGTGATTCATCAATAGGCATCTCCCAGGTCATAAATGAAACTTCAAATTTGGAATGGACGGATAAGATTTTAACCCCAACAACAATGGTCACTTTCTAGGACTAGGCTGGCTCTTACCCTTTGAAAAACATGGAAAGGACTTAGGGATCAGCATTAAAAAAAGAACTCCAAAGAATAACAATTAACTAAAAAACCTAACCAAAAACGTTTGTGAACACCTCCACTGCCTTTGGGATCAGTTTTGTAGGAGATTATTATTGAATGATTGCAAAGACTCAAAATTCTTCGGCTGAAGAGCCTACTACCTAATTGTGCCTCATGACCTCTGCTGAAAAACAAGGACTTGCTGCCTCTTTTGCTTTCTTTCAGCTTTGGTTGCATATCCACGTAGCTTAATAGCATATATAGTTGAATTAGCTTCAATCACAATTGGTTTTAACATTTTCCATTCAATTTCATTCCCCTTACTACACCTGGGAAATTTTGATACATTTATGACAACTAGGACATTCTAAAAGATTTTGCTTGAATATTATATAGGTTTACTAATGTCTCTTTTTTTTTCTTTCTTCTATGTTTGAAAGTTCTTCAAGGAAAGCTTCAATGTAAAAGCAACCTTACTCCAATAAATTTCATTGTTAAAGCAAAACAAAAATCAACACCTACAAACAAAATTAACAATAAAGTAAAGAAGGGCTTTCCGATTCTTTATGTGTAATGCAACATAGTAATTAATTTTGTGTTTAATTGTGTTCGTAATTAGTTGAGAGTGGGCTGTAGCATAAAGTATCATATTGCTAATCCATTGTACAAGTCACGCATACCAAGGTTTAAAGAGAAAGAGTGGAGTGAATGTGAATTCACAGTGTCAGACTCAAAAAACTATCTCCAAAGTAATCCTAGATTGAAACTTACGCGATTATTACACAGAGGTAGCAAACAAGTAAGCATTAGAGAATCGAATGCACAAGAAAGCCATAAAACCTTGAATAGCTTGTATGAACAAACTGGTGAAGCTGAGTTCACTAGAGTATCAAATCCATATAGAATCCTTTTTTCCAAATTGTCCCACAATTTACTGAAATCAATACCTAATGAACCAAATTGGATTGAGCTTGCTCGTACTGCAAAACTCTTTTCACAAACTGAAAATTCGAACACTCAACACCAAGACCACAACCACGCTTGGTCATCAGGCACTAACTTAATTATAATTTTAAAACTCTACACAACCTTTTAAATTCAGTCCAATTCCTTTTGGCCTAACCTCAAACTCTGCCTTGTGTACCTTTTTTTCTAAAATGTTGTGTCCTTGAGTCAACTGATCACTACCTCATGTGTAGGCTCACAAATGCTTTGTGGGCTACCGGGATCCTTCCATGAATCTATTTCCTCACTCCTACTAGGTGAGTCACCTTAATGTAATTGTTGAAGTCTTATTTCCGACTCAGGACATTCACCTAAGGAAAGAGCTAGCCATTCTTTCTGCTCTTACTCTCCAGTAGTTCTTTCTAATTACTTGTTCTGGTTATTATTCCATTTCCTATAGCTAGAATAGCTTAAAGTTTCTCCAGCTTTTGGAAAGGCCTCTTTAAGGGGACGGGTGTTGACTGGTGAGACAACTCAGGAGATATGCCCCAGCTGTTGTACAGTCACTCAGATTCAATTAGTGGTATGGGGTAATACTCACAATATCTCTAAGGATATTCTATCTTATTGTCTATTAAAATACAATAACTGTTCCATAGATAGAATAGAACATATATGGAATTCGTCAAATTCTTATCATATTCCTTACTCAATTCCTTAGAAGGAATTTCTGGGCAGATTCATCGAGTTATTGAGTTATATGAGTCATGTGCATTCAATATACTCAATGTTAGTCATTACAGGAAGGAAACTCTCATCTTGTTCCTTGCTTGTGTGAGGGACACAAGGTCCAATGACAGACCTTAAATTTAAAACAAGAATTATAGTTGTTATTGCCAAGTTATTTTATATATATATTTACCCTCTGCAGGTAGTATAATAGGCGAGACTTCTTGAGGGGGTATTGAGGGTATAGGAGCCGATATCATCAATGACATCACTGCAGCGACTGCCTTGAAACTCCTCACTATGAAGGGACCTAGGAATAGAGTCAACTAATCAGGTTACCTAGTCCCCAAAGTGATATTTTTCTGGCACAACCGCGCAAACAGAAATAACTATAGTGTCTAATACGCATCAGGAAACTGAATTCAACCCGATGAGCTATTTGCTAGGGAAGAGCTCTACATCAATGAATCATAATTAATGAGTCCTCCACACCAAACACAGACAGGAGGTCACAGGGCCTGGCGATGTATGCTTAAAGGGTCCCCCGACTCTCGAAGCAAACACGCTAGCTGATCTAGAATGAGTGGAAGTAGAGGAAATTGTATATCCTTGCTAGGAAGATTTGAAGATGTAGGAGATTTGGAGACCCTTGTTGCGGGGAGACAATTGGATATTTTTGGAGGACTAGCTCCATACCCAATGTATCCTACTTAAGACTGTAGGCAGTTGAGTAGAACTAACCTGATCCCAGGCTTTGGTCGGGTAAGCAAATCGCTGAGTAAGACTTTGTGGAGTGAAACTAATTATCTCACAATGAGAGCTATGTAGTCTATGTTCAATTGGAAAATTAATCCTCCTTTTCTCTTTGGAGCCCTCCAACTTTTATAGAAGAGCCTGTAGCACCAAATAGCGAAGGCTTGTAACAAAATGCTTTTGTCACGGTAGAAGATCCAGGGTAATCAAAGTTGGCGTGATTGCATCCCTTGATATTCGCCCTGTGATTGTTACTTTATTCTGATAATTATTCCATTGTGATGATATGTTATGATGCCAGATGGCATCAACTTTAAACAAAGTCGGTCATCTGGACAGATCCCAATTCCGGTCCCAAGGAGTTTGGTATCAGAAAATTGGTCCTACCAGTGGGAGTTCGGCCCTAGGGACTCAGCTCTTGGGGTCAGCCACCTAGGGCCATTCTCCAGGTTCTTACCATGAGCCCCTTTCCTCGTCATGTTGCAGGGTGCCAGTCCATTTATCATCCAAGTCATATCTCATTGTTATCGAGTCCCATCACTGTCTAACTGGCTTATATTACAAAATTGCATCTGCTAGTAAGCTTATGGTTTTGGAAATTACTTTAACATGACTCCACTGCATGGGATAACCTTATCATTGGCAAGCTTGCTATAGATATGGACCAAAGAATTTAGTATTTTCCTCTCATTGAGTACTATTGAAACATGCCCTTTTATTATAGTTTGCATATAATCATCACCACTGGATTGCAGGTTGAAATGATCAACAAGAAGTCCAAGCATGCCATTTGGCCTTTTGACACTTCATGAATATGGTAATAAGATAAGGAGAATGGATCAGCACAGAAGTCTTCGCAAAAGATACAAATAAATGATGAAAGTGGAAATTTAAACAGGCAGAATTATTCCCGTATCAATAGGATTTGATGGTAATTTTGCATGTTTTGGATATTTCTTTATACCCATTTTGTAGGAGAATAATTCTGTCGAGCTAATGAGGTGAACTGCCAGCAGATCTACCTATGAAAAGGCTGCTAGTCTATGAGGTTCCAATTAATGGAATTTGAATCTTACTAGCCATTAGATTACACACCAGTTCAGAATTCACTTAAAAGAAAAAAATTAGAGATGATTTTGCAATTTCATCACATTCAACACTGACATCATCGAATTGATCTCAGACAATCTTCAATTCATGAAGTGAACACTGTTGAGTCCTGCCGAAAATACCAGTTGTTGTTATCTCCAAATTGCGTCTGCCAACTCCCACTAGGCTGTTGCTCATCATCTACAGCCACCATTTTATTTCACCACCTTCATCTGCCACAAACACTAAAAACAAAACAATCCTGTCTGAGAACCACTGCAGCTTCTCATTCATCACTCATTGACAATCATCAGCAATCACCATCGACTTTCACAGCTGCCACCACTTTAAAAAGGAATCCCAATGATAACATATGTAAAGGAAGAAGAAAACTTTCATTGAACTCATCCACACAGCACAACCAACCTGAAAACCAGGCCCTAGACTACAAATCAAAACCATTGTTCCTCAAAAGGACTTCAATTGAAAATCTTGCTGAATTTTCTAAAACCTACCCACTCAGTCAAGATAGATGAAACCTTCAAAAAAAACCCAACCAAATTTTACCTTTCCCTAAACAAATATAGAAGAAAAGTTGTTCTTCATGTAAAATCCTCATAACTTCACTCACCCTAGGCATCTAACCTGAATCATAATCTGAGCAATGGGCATCAGTGATAACTGTTTGATGTTCAATGGTCACCAGGAAAGCCTTATCTAGACTTCCTCAACTGCTACTGATCATAGTGCTGAGATTCCTTGACAAAACAGTTCTTCCTGAGCAATTCAAAGTTGAATCAGCAAGCCACCCTCTTCTTCATTCTAAAATAACAGAATTGCTAGGAATGCTGGAAGTAGCATGCTGGCATTTCTTAGGTTCCTGTAGCCACAACAAAGAAAGAGAATTTGGCTTGGGAGAGGTTTTAGCAAAGAAAAAACCTCCGGCATGGTGCATTTTGCTATTCTGTGTTTTGTTCAGAAGGAGAGAAATAAAATAGTTTGTTTTGCTCTGCGAAATGAAGGAGTCTTACACAACAGGATCTTGAATCCAGCTAAATTTCAATACAGTTGGTTGGGTGTGTTTATTTTCAAGGAAGAATGTTTTCTTCCCTTCTTCCATTTTACTTTTGTTGAACTTCATTGATCATGTTATATTGTAGTGCATGGATATTTCATAAATAAAACTATACATGGAATATGCCCCTTGGGTTCCTCCTGTACAATTTACACTCTAACTGAGACAAAATACAAAGAAACCTCAAATGCTCCAACAATTCTCCACATTAAAAACACAAACAGAAGTTGCAATCACTGACCAAACATATCAGAACAAGCATGGATTAAAAAAAAAACCGAAACTACAATCTGAAAAATTAGAGATCAAGAATATTATGATTCACACTTCTAAATGTGCCAAATTGTAGTGTAGCCAACACACATCACAAAACATGGTTCTTGAAGTAGAGCATAAGATTTTTAAAAAAAAATTGTTAAAGAAATAAAGGCCAACCACTGCATGAGGCTCCTAAAACATGAGATTTGGGAACAGTCATATATATATGCCGCCTTATCTCTGGAAGCAAAGAGGCTAATTTGATGGTTTAAACCTAGTGACAATCATACCCAAAAATTGGAAGTTTCTACCTAGATTTTTATAACATGGATAGAAATGATTAAAGAAAATGATTGGTGATTACCTCAGATCATGGCAATGGCTACAAAATTTAGTGATTTGAAATCTATCCTAAATCGATCCAAGAAAGATGTGTATACTCTATTGGAATTAAACATTGTAGAAATAAATTAACATCCAAAATTCTCTACATGGTGTCACAGCTTGTTAGAATTTTCTGGGTCTGCTTATTTTTTCGTAGTATTTTTCCTGATTACATATTCGACATCTTTTCTTCTACAGAATTTTCTCCGAACTTTTTCTGCATACTGATTTGGCAGAGTTTTTCTTTTTTGCAGAATTTTCTAAGTCTGATTGTCTTTTCTACATCATCTATCATTAATGTCCATTGTGATTTGTTTGTCAACAATCTGGCCTTCTGGCCAGTTTTCTTGTCTTCTGGCCTTCATTGTCATTGTTCCATCCTAATCTCATATTTGCCCAAAATTTTTACCTACCAGCCTAGAACACAAACTTCATGACATATTCAACATTTTGCTATCAAAGTTACTTGAATTAAGAAACAATTGGAGAACTAGAGGCCTTAATCAATCAAACAAGCCAAACCACACAGGTTTGCTCCTGTGTTCAACAAGTGTTATCTGCAAAGGTCTAATGGCTTATTCAGATTGTTTTTCAAAACCCAAGATCATTGATTTAGGGATCTCAAATGAGATGACCTGCTCTCATTTTTCTTCAATCATACACCTCATGCAGGGAAAAACAAATTCTACAGCTGATGGTAATGTGTACTATTATCGGCCAAAGATTGATTCCCTTAACATAACAATTAAAATATCAGTATTCGTGTCAAACACTCTGCATATTTATATTGGACGTTGTGGATGCAAAAAAAAAAAAAAATTATGAATACATCAAAGTTAATTAGAAACTAAAATTTGGCCATCTTTAATTATATGTCTACATACATATAGAATAGTTTTAGTTGATATCGATATTAAGCTTGATAAATATCATTCTAAGTGAAAAACATATTCTCAAACTTTTGATCATTGCATAATTCATACCTCTAAAAAACAGGCAGATTTCGACTACTTAGAAGAATTAGATATGCTTAAAAGTGTTGACCTAGGCTTCAAGCTAGAGAAAGCAAATAAATGCCGACACATCCACCCGTATCGGTGGATAGAGACAAAGCTCACCAAATATCAAAATTGTTCATCAATTTTCATTCCCTCAATGTGTCACATAGGACCTAGCAATGAGGAAGAGGAAGGCAATTGAGCATGCTAAAGAAAATGATGGGCCCTACTAATCTGAAACCTTTTGTGAAAATGGTAGCATCTTGAGCATGGCATGCCTACCAAAGAAAGAATATGAAGTACTTTGGCACAAAAGGCTAGGTCATCCTTCATTTTCCACCATGATAAGATTCCTCTTGTGATCCTATAAACTATCTTTACATTAAAAAGCTTGTGACTAGGCTAAACATTGAACTACTATTGGACCAATAAAAAAGGGATGCTTGACTCCTTTTAATCTTATTCATACTAATGTTCAGGAGCACCCAGAATTTTTAATATATCTGGTGCAAATTGGTTTGGGTTGTTCACTGATGATGGTACAAAAAGTGACATAGGTTTATCATCTTAAACACAAATATGAGATGAATCAAATCTTTCTTATTTTTCGTAAAATGATTTGAAATAAATTTGGAACTGCAGTCTATGTTCTTCACTCTGATAATATAAGGGAGTACTTCAATGAGTTCACATCCAATTGTCAAATGGAAGGGATCATTCAACAGCCTTCATCCCTTAATACTTGACAAAGTAGAGCTGTTGAGAGAAAAAATATAGGCAATTGCTTGAAGGTGCTAGACCACTCTTTTTCCAAATGAGGGTGTGAAACAACACTCGTCTTGCATTTAGAAAATTTGATATCATTCTCCTTAAGTATTCAGGGGTGTCAACTGTGAACAAAACTTGATCCTAGAGATTCAAAATGTATCTTCCTCGGCTATTCACGAACCTATACCTTGGTTAGAACGTTGTCTTCAGGAAATCATTCTTCTTCATTCGCAGCAAAGGATATCGAGACTGTAAATCGATTTTTGAAATGGATACTTGTTCTAAGAAAGATAGAGGCCGAGTGACCCAACTACATAGGTCAATAGCAGGGACCATGGGGCTCCCAAGTGAAAAATGACTAATTGTATCATATTTCCTTGTAACTTGTCTCTTAATTCTAGGTTGGAGTTAATTTTCATCAAGAAATTAATGTAACTCAATATTTCCATTTTTTTTTTTTTTGGATCATATAAATAACATCAAGCAGGACTTTCATGCTGGACATACAAATTACTACAAATATAAACATAAATGATGAAAACTGCTAATACATATAAACATAATCAACTCTGCAATATCAAAACTACTAAACACAACATAATAATCATTCTTCCAGGTAAGGAGGGACAGAAGAGTGATAGTGTTTGTCAGGAACAAGATTGAAAGAGAAACTGGTGCCAGAGAGAGGGCTTGTTGAATCAGGAGAGCAGTTTGTTTGCATTTGCAGTAAGTATAAAGACAGAGAAGCATGCACTGGCATCTTGTAAGCAATGATCATAAAACTGCAGTGGTTGTTTGGAGTGGAGTGACAAAAATTCTCTAGACAACTATTTGGATTTGATTCAGGTAATAAGCAATGCTTAATGAAGCCAACAAAGAAGAGAGAATGTATGAAATATCGGGCAACATCCAATATAGAGAGTTCCCCGATACTAACATTCTTGATACCCCACAGAAAATTACAATGTCTCCATATCGACAATATATTGGTCAATACTACAAATTGCATAAAAAATTTTGCTTCCTATATGTCCAATATCAAAACATATTGCTTAATACATCCAACACCGATATAACCGAACAAATACTAAACCCCCCCCCCTCCCCCAAAAAAAAGTTAGGTAGTTACTTATCCAACCTATAGCAACATCCATGGATTCCAGTGGAAGACAGAAAGACGGGGTGTGGGAGTGGGATTTGAAATTCAATCTAAAACAGCTTTCTTTTGTAGATTGTTTTCGACTACAATGGAAGGCGACAAAAATGATTAATGGAAATAATAATTTGAAAGTAGATGGAGAAGAAATGATGACATGTATCTAACATGAGAATCTGATAATTTTTACCATTTTCTTTCTAAATATAGTAAATTGCTAATCTGCTTGTCAAGATGTGAAGAATTTTTATACAATTATGGAATGGACATAATTAGGGTACGCACTAGATGATAAGAATCTCATAGCCAGCTCTACAGTTGATCATGGAAAAACAAAGGTAAGAAAAAATGGAATTAGCTGAACTCAACTAAGGATTAAAGAAATTTGAACCATTCCTTTACCCTTTTTATTTTTCAAGTTCTTATAGGAACATAAAAATAAGTTAAAGTACTTTATCTAAAGAGAATAAATAAGATACATTAAACTGCATCTGCCACACTCCCCTTTCCAAAAAAGGATTAAAAATTTCAAAGACAATGTAAACAGTGTAAGCACTATTACATCTTATTGTCAAGTCCAAAATAATACTCTAATTTATAAAACAAACAGGACAAAAAGATCCAAATACCACATGCTCCAATATCAATGACAATGCAAATTATGAAATAGAAGCACAAAGTGGCACATACCACATCTTTCCATTGCTATTGAAGCTTCCTCCACAGGGTAGCCCATCTCGGTCAAAAATAACAATTTCTGCTCTTCGTCAGACAGAGGTGCTGAAGTATCCTGCAACAGGAAAACAATAATTGCCATTGTCAAACATCAGATACATAATTCAAAAGTTAAGCAGTTTATTTATATGATGTATTGTAAGTGATAGAGAAAGATTTTTGAGTTGAAACAAACCCATACAGTAAATTCCCAAAAAAGGTATAGCTCAAGATTATTGCAAGAAATCGTCATTATGACAATAATATCATACATTGCATATGTGATAACCATCAAGCCTAGACACCATTTAAGATGCAACACACATTTCCTTTGGGCAGGGGATAGTGACTATGGTAGGTGAATTAGCAAACATGCAGGCAAACCAAAGGCTACAAATAGTTGCAGTAAATGATTGCTTTACAAGAAAAGACAATTGCGGAAGCTGTCCAGTCACCTCAATTCCAGGACAGCTATCTGAATCTGAAATATCATCCGCATAGTTTTCCTCATAATCCGAGGACCAGAGATCAGAATGTGGATCTATCTTCTGATCAAAATTAGTATCTTTATCTCTATGAGGAGAGCTTTCAGCATCTTGCTGTTCCTGCCCAGAGTTCTCCAGGGCCTAGAAATTATCAATGTGGGATGCATCAGAGAAGAACAAAAAAAGGTGCCTTCATATCTTGAAAGTAACTCCATTTCAATGAATGTAATCTGAGTTTTACATTATGCGGCCAGCAGTAAAAGTAATAAGAAAATTACAGGAAATAACTATAATTTTAAAGGCGATTAAAAAAATAAAGGAAAGTAGCACCATTCAGACTGCACTGCATGCATTTTTACACCCCTTAATTGCTGTTGTATAAAATATCTGAGTTCACCATAGGAGAGAATATAAGAGGGAAGAAAGCAGAGGTGTTATGGGAAATAGTTCTACAAAAAGCAGTGAATCAACAAAAATAAATTGACTATATTTATGAGAGAAAGGCTGCCATGCTCACCATTTAGCTGGAAGTAGGTTAATTGGGAAATGAGAAAACAGAGTCTAAGACCGTAAAACCAATATAATGAAAATAACATTTATTTATCTTTCGCCGTACCCAGACATGACTCAAAATAGATCATTCAGAGCTAAATACCACATTAATAGACTTAATATATATAACCTGCAAGGCAGCCACTGTGTGGCAGTCAGAATCGTGTAATACAGCATTAAACAAAAATGTGAAAAGATTAAAACCAATGTCATAGAGTACAAGTTCTTTTTCCCCATTCTCATCATTCTTGTCAGTCAGTGTTTCTTCAGCCAAAATCAATGTCATAAATTTTCTAGTCCATGCATATCTAGAAATAGTGAACTAGTTATTAATCATAATTCAAAATTCCCTGCATTTTCTGCTGAATTCCTTACAAAATTAGGCAGGCACACATTATTATGATCCAAGTGAAAAAACAACTAGAGGCAAGTGACCAGCCAGATGAGCTTGCCTTGAGCTTGAGCTATTTGTTTGATTTTGGCTCAAGAGCCACTTTGCTAGACCCATAAGCAATTTGAGTTTTACTCGACATCTTTGGAGAAACTTATACCAACTTTGCAATTCTCAAACTTTTATGGATATATTATAAAGCACAGGTAATAATGATTGACAAAGTCGATAAAAGGTAACATGGGGAATGCATGTTCTTTAAGTTTTGCAAAATTTGCATTTTTTTTCAGCTGAAAGGGCACAGATAACGAGCAGCATATGTGAACAATCAGAGAACCGCAAGGAACAATGATCTAAACTCATTTTCTAGGCTCAACTTTCAGCATCATGCTTGAGTTTGGGAAATTTCTTTAATAAAATGTTCAACTCCTTGTTTTATTGAGTCGAATCTGAACTGAACAAAACTGCAGTGCTCATTTGCAGCCCTCATAATGTAATGTAGTTTGGTGTAGACCTGACCAAAACCAGGCTATCCGATCGGCCCAATCCAACCAACAGGAATTTTATGGGATTTATTCAATGTATAAAAGTGTTATGGACGGGCATGGTCACAAAATTAGGCCCAATTAATTTTTTGAGCCGAGCACGGTCACAAGTGAAAGCATTCAGTTTGGCCCGACCTAGTCCGAATTATAATTTTATTTCGTAAATATAGATTTATTA
>JAODPA010089709.1:0-23872 GCA_025585075.1 Nepenthes mirabilis | reverse complement strand
ATATAAATAATTTACTTCTGAGTTATTATATTATTTATCATCCAATTTTGATCCTTAAAATTAAAAGGAGCTTCATTTATTGGATGAAGGTAAGAATTCTCCATCATGACTATGGACGTGAGCAAACCAACTCTTCCAATTACCGCAAACTAACGGAAGAAAAGGTCCCATTAACTCAGTTTTCCCACTGTCCGAACTACAAAACTTCATGCTCCCGGGGGAAGGCATTCTGCGCGGAAACTCAAAGAACAGTATGTCCAAACGGCGACAGGACAGTCGTTGTAAGTCAGCAAGCAGCTGCTAGTCATGCTCAATCAAGAGCCGGCCAATGTCCCGCCAAATCCTTTTCGGGATACTTCCCAGACGGCACTCACGTTCCTTATCTTGCCACTCAACTCGTGCCCTGACGTCACAAGAAATGGAACTTTTTGAACCAAATCTAGGTCCTAGACATCATATGTACGCCTATCTGTTGAAAGAATGTTTACGGCAATGCCAAAAAATGGAAGCCCGGCGAGTGTTCGATGAAATGCCTCAAAGAGTATCTCAAGTATCGAAAAATGGTAGGATTATGCATGCCCAGAGCTTGAAGTTGGGGTTTGCATCTACTGGGCAGTTAGGAAATGCTATTCTGGATTTGTATGCTAAGTGTGGCGATTTGGATTTCGCGGAGAAGGTGTTTAACAGGCTAGAGAAGAGGGAGGTATTGGCTTGGAACTCCTTCATATCAACGTATTCAAGAATCGGGTTGCTAGATCATGTGGTCAAGTCTTTTAGATGGTTGCGAATTTCAGGTGTCATGCCCAATCAGTTCACTTATGCTATCCTGGTGTCAACCTGTGCTAGGTCACTGGCCATTAGTATTGGAAAACAAGTACACTGTGACGTTATTAAGACGGGGTTTGAGTGTAATTCTTTTTGTGAGAGTTCCCTTATTGACTTTTATGTTAAATGTAATTCCGTAAATGATGCAATGCACCTGTTTGATCAAGTAGACAACCCAGGCATGGTTTCATGGACGGCAATGATTTCTGCTTATGCCCGTATTGGTTCACTTGATGAGCTGATTCATATGTTTCAGACTATGCAAAAAGTAGGCTGTCTTCCAGACCACGTAGCGTTTGTTACTGCCATTGATGCATTTGTCCGTCTAGGGAGACTCAAAGAAGCCTTCAATTGGTTTTCACGGATGCCTGATCCAGATGCAATAGCATGGAACTTGATGATTTCTGGGCATGTAAAGTGTGGATATGAAGCGGAAGCAGTAGAGTTCTTCCTAAATATGAGGAAATCAGGTGAAAAATCTACCCGATCCACATTAGGAAGCGTATTAAGCGCCGTAGCTGGTTTAGAGGCTCTTGATATTGGGCTCCTGGTTCATGGTCAGGCAATCAAGCAAGGGCTAGACCGTAATGTTTATGTAGGGAGTTCTTTAATTAATATGTACGCAAAATGTCAGAAGCTAATATCTGCTAGGGAAATTTTTGACTCTTTGGATGATCGAAATGTTGTTTTCTGGAATGCAATGCTTGGTAGTTATGCCCAAAATGGGTTTGTCAATGAGGTAGTAGAATTGTTTATCAACATGAAGGAAAGTGGTTTCCAAGCTGATGAATTTACTTACACTAGCATTTTAAGTGCATGTGGTTGCTTGGATAGATTAGGAATGGGGTGTCAGTTACATTCTATCATAATCAAGAACAACTTTGAATCAAACTTATTTATAGGTAATGCCTTGGTAGATATGTATGCTAAATCAGGGGCTCTAACTGAAGCAAGGCGGTTATTTGAGCTTATACAAAATCGAGATAATGTTTCTTGGAATGCAATTATAGTTGGGTATGTTCAGGAAGAAGAAGAGGGTGAGGCTCTGGAAATGTTTAAAAGAATGATGTCAGATGGACTTGCACCTGATGAAGTTGCCTTAGCAAGTATAAGCAGTGCCTGTGCAAATTTGAAAGATCTTGATCAAGGAAAACTTATACATTGTCTCGCTGTGAAATATGGGTTGGAGACAAGTCTTTATGCTGGGAGTTCTCTTATTGATATGTATGTGAAGTGTGGAGCTATTGCCGCTGCATGTGAGATTTTCTATCACATGCCTCGGCGGAGTGTGGTGTCCATGAATGCTTTAATTGCTGGGCATGCTCAGAACAGTTTGGAAGAAGCTGTAAATCTCGTCCAAATTATGCAAGCTGAAGAATTACACCCTTCTGAAATAACTTTTACCAATTTATTAGATGCATGCCATGGACCTTATGATATTGTTCTCGGATGGCAAATCCATTGCCGCCTTGTAAAGAATGGCTTCCTATATCATGATGAGGTTTTGAGTATCTCTCTCTTGAGCATGTACATGAATTGCCTTAGAAAGAAAGATGCGACTAATCTTTTCTCAGAGTTCCCAAATCCAAAAGGTACAATACTATGGACTGCTATGATTTCAGGCCTCAATCACAACGAGTCCAGTGAGGAGGCTTTGCAGCTTTATAAAGAAATGCGTAACTACTGTGTTTTGCCAGACCAAGCAACTTTTGCTTGTATCCTTAAAGCATGTTCGACCTCAGCATCTATGAGAGATGGTGCGGAGATCCACTCTTCCATTTTTCGTACTGGTTTCAACTCAGATGAGTTAGTTGTAAGTGCACTTATAGATATGTATGCCAAATGTGGGGATGTGAAAAGTTCTTTGCAACTTTTTGAGGAAATGGATAGTAAATGGGATGTTATAACCTGGAACTCAATAATAGTTGGATTTGCTATAAATGGGTATGCTGAAGAAGCGATCAGGATATTTTATGAGATGATGCATTCACGTTTAAAGCCTGATGGTGTTACATTCCTTGGTGTATTGACTGCTTGCAGTCATGCAGGCAAGATATATGAAGGCCGGGAAATCTTTGATATTATGACTAACCATTTTAATATCCATCCAAGGATGGATCATTGTGCCTGCATGATTGATTTGTTTGGTCGATGGGGCTTGCTCAATGAAGCTGAGCACTTTATTGAAAACTTAGAGTTTGAGCCTGATGCTATGATATGGGCCTCATTTCTCGGTGCTTGCAAATTACATGGAGATGAAATAAGGGGAAGGCGGGCAGCTGCAAAACTGATTGAGTTGGAGCCTCAGAATTCTTCAGTATATACTTCGCTAGCTAACCTATATGCTTCTTCAGGTAACTGGGATCTAGTAAATACTCTGAAGAGGCAGATGAGGAAAAGGGGTGTCCAAAAGCTACCAGGGTACAGCTGGATTGGTGGGTAGAGGACAAACTTGTTTTTCTTTTGCAGGGAATTAATTCGATCCAAATTCTTAGAAATCCCAGATGTACAAAATGGCTGGGCAAGAACTAAAAAGATTCCTTGACCAGATTGCTTTCGTCCTAAGAGGCAGAGATGGGAATTGCTACTTCAAATGAAAAACATACTACAATTATAGTAGTTAATTATGTGCACATCCCGAGGCAAGGAAACAGATTAGTTGATATCCAAGTCGTTGACTAACTATTTTTTTGTTTCATCAGATCTAATATAATTCTCATGGTTCAGTTGAAGCCAATCAACGTACTCTACTGGTATGAACTTGAGTGCCTGAATTTCTTACTTTTTGCATATCTGGGATTTTTTATTGTTTTCCCATTACAGTTTTTACTTTTCCCCTACATGTTAGCTTTAATTTGTCTTTCAAGTTTTTTTTCGATGTTTCTTTATTAACGTTTCTCACCTCTGTGTACCCAGAACATAAAGTCCTCACATTTTGGATTCATCAGACCACTAAAGGGTTGTGCTGGATTGATTGGCCTTGAAAGCATCAAGGACGTATGTGGTGTTGCCTTTGAAGAAGAGCTAGTTTCTTTGCGAGCAGTATAGAAAGTGGAAGTCAACAGAGGAAACCACAGTGGCTGCGAGATGCTACGGCAGACATTAGGTACAACAATCTTGACATTAAGAAAAAATCAGTTGAATGCAAATGTGTTTGGCAGGTTGAATTTTTTTTCAGAAAATAAAACAATGATTTTACTTATAAGGTCTCAATGGAGCTTTTATGATAGGGTTACAGCAACAAGATTGTTGTGTTCTTAAAGTAAGCACCGGGGCATCATGAAATTGTTCTATATGGTTCACCAAAGACAATGGTTAGTGATTGATGATAATCTGCATTCTGTGACTTGACTGGCATCAGGTATATAATCTTTCTGAAACAATGAGAGTTTTGTGTGCACTGAAGATAATGAGATTTTACGAATCAATTAGAGTACAACTTTATGCAATGGAAATGTTATTTCATTATCACCCAATTGTCATGTGTTTGAACTACAGAGACATCTTTGCGTTATAAGGTAAGGTTACGTATATCTGACTATTTCAGATCAAGAAATCAAGAAGCTTGTGTATTGGACTATCTTCTAACAAGACTTTATATAAATCAATGAATTCATGAATTGATTGTAGCCCACTTAATACAGATAATCCATTTTCCATTTGCAGCATCCCAAAATAAATGTTAGTTTTGAACTGTGTGGTGGTTAATTATAAGATGTCTCCCAATATGACTTTTCTAAAATTGGATTTCCGTGTAACCAGATTTATTACAAAGTTCCATTTGGAGAGTTTGAGAAAATGTTGTACCATATTCAGATGAAATGAATGCTAATGATAGAGACATAGATTTAATTTCTTCCTTTGCAAAGTGGATAACTACTGTGGATAAATATATTAGTTTCCCTCCTAACTAATTTGGGTTAGCTTGTTCTGCGGGCTGTTCAATAATAGATTATAGACACACATGAGAAACTAGGTAGAGAAATTCAATGAAGTTTTACTTCTTGCTTATGCTTTGTAGCGATAGAGTTCTTTGCATTTATTATCCTTGAATTTTGTCCTTTCAGTGATATTATATATACAGTGGGTCCTCTGGTAATGGGAATGGAATTCAATGAAGTTTTACTTCTTGCTTATGCTTTGTAGCAATAGAGTTCTTTGAATTTATTATCCTTGAATTTTATCCTTTCAGTGATATTATATATATAGTGGGTCCTCTGGTAATGGGAATGGAATAAGGATTGGAATAAGATATGGTGGAATTGGATTGGAACAAAAATTCTAAGCTACAGTTATTGAATTTATACACAGTTCTATAATTAAAATGAGTTTGTAACTTATACCGTTTGAATGGCTTATTTATATTTTGTTGTGTTAGGACCATAGCGATGGAAGCTGGTTTGCTGATAGCAGAGGCTGGTGGTCATGGGCTGCTGTGGTGGTGGATCATCCTGGTGTTTGCTGGTAGTTGTGTCGGTACTGGTGGTAGCAGTTGGTAAGGATCCTGTTTTAGTATCAAAGATGGTAATGAAACTGACAATTTTCCCCTTACTACAATCTCTCAGGATGACATTGGCGGCAGTCGATGCAGATGGATGTTCTCTGTTAAATCCTCTTGAAATTGTGTCGTCAATGAGAGAACTGTGGAACAAAGTGGAATTCTTACGAGGTTTTGGAAGCCTAGGGACCCTACCTGTCCCACAGCGCCTAGAGCTACCTTAGTGGAGAAATTGCTAGCAATGTTTTACTTGGCAACCAGCAAAGATCTATTTTTTTTTATGCTGCAATTTTCTAAATTTATATCTCAATGTTGGCCCTAGGGTTTTACTGTAAGGTCAAGTCTTTAATTTATGATAATTATGATTAATTAAATTAATATAATTAAAATTAAGATCAAAAGATGTGAAAAATTGGATCGAAGAGTCAAAAAATTGGATCAGATGGTTTATGCCTGATGAATGCCTGAAGCGTGCCTAGTGCACGTCTGAGCACGAAAAACAATGGGGCCGTGCTTGAGGAACGCTTGAGCCGCGCCTGAGCGCTCGACTGGCAGTAACTATGCGCTTGATGCATGCCCAAGCCGCGCTCGAGTGTACAGTAATATAAATTCAGCACTTAGAGTCAATTTCTTTCATTCTTCTTAGAGAATTTCTAAAGGAGAGAGAGAGAGAGTACTAGCTAAGGAGAAGAGAGAGAGGAAGCTAAGGAACTTGAAATTTGGTGGATTTGAGTGAGAATTTAGGTAAAATTAGAATCAAGGCAAGTGTACTCTATACTTTTCTTTTATTATTGTCGTTCTTTCCAACTTTTATGAGCAATTTTTATTTCATTGCTCAACTATATTATAATTTTAAAGTTATATTATTTGTATTAAGCATGCATGTTAATTTTCCCTGATGTTGCAACAAAATTTCATAAAAACTTATGTCTAAGTTTATATATTAATTAATACGTGTTGTATTTTGTAATTTTTTCATGCATGTCTGGAAACATGGTATTTAGTTTCTGCATGTCTGAATTTCGAATCCAATGTCCATGCATGACTATAAGTTGTTGCGTATAAGTACCAACATGTTAATTTGTACACTGTATGCCTTGAAATTCAGTAAAATAATCTGTATGTTTGTTGAAATTTGCACTAAGTTCCTGAATTTCAGTGTGTATGGGTTGTTGCTGGTTTCTGCACTAAATCATATTGAAATTGCTGCATTAAACTCTAACTATAGTTCTGAAATGCATGCATATAAACTGTAATTCTAGCAGAAATTAAGTATAATTAATTCTTGCACTGTTTTATGCATTAAAGCTGATTTCTTGTACTAGTATATACTGATTTTGTTGCAATTTCATGTTGAATTAGAATGTCAGATTTCATAATTCATCTTCAATTGAATTTCCTACAAGAAATATAACTGTATATGATAAGAAAATACAAAATTATGAGAAAGATTTTACAATTATACTATGAAATATGAATATTTTTTCTAAGAGTAAAAAAAATTAAAAATTAAGAAATAAGTGTAGAGATTTTCTAAGATTAAGTATTGGACTAAGGTTATTGTTCAATGGATAATATATTTTGGCATGCCTTAATATATTATAGTGGTATATCAATATTTGAATCTATATAACTACGGGGTTAAAAAGCGGCGTATAGCTCCGTCTATAGGGTGATATGTAGAAGGCGCATCTTTGGGTCTTGAATCGAAGTTTATAGCATTTGGTTGTGTAGAAATATATATGATCCGGTTTTTGATTATCTATTCCTTTAGTCGGTAAAGCTTATTGTCTCTGATCTTTAAAGAAAAATAAGAATTGAACATGTTTTGATGGCTATGATTAAGAAGAAATATGATTAGAATAAGTTAAAAAATCTGTGTTAAATTGGATATATATTTTAGTGAAATTCTATGTTATGTCATTGAATTTCAATGCATACCCTTCCGTTATGTTTTTAATGCAAAAATATCTTTATGTTTATTGTTATATAGTGTCTTGCTAAACTTTTGGCTCACACATTACTGTTTTTAGTAACTTCTTTAGATGAGATGCACGAACCTTTGTTGGGTGTAAAAGATTGAAGGATCAAGTTTGTTGCGTTCTGGTTCCACGGGTCTCGCTAGGGCCGCGAGTTGGAGATGGTGAGGGCAAGTCTCCGGATGACTTGCTATGGCCGAGAGATGCAGGGTGTTGACCACCCAGCCGGGTCTCTCGGGGTACGTTCGATCGGATACGTGGTTCCCAGGCAACACAAGTGTTGGATGCTAGGAGTCGTTAGAGAAAGTTTGAGACCGGTCGTTTTAAGTGGAAAACCTCCCCTTGAATGGGGAGAAAAAACCACTAGATTCGGGGCCTGTAAAAAGCTTCACTATATGGGTTGAAGATTTTACAGAGTACAGTTGTGAGGGTTAAGCTCTTCCCTATCTCTCGTTTTGTGTGTATCTCCTAAGGAAGCTATGCTCACTGGGGGCCTTTTTACACGTCTTTGAGGAGTTGGGCGTGGAGAAGGAGAAAGCTTGATGGAAGCTTTGTGAGTCTGGAAGGTTCTCCCTTGCGTGCCTCCCGAAAGATGTCTCTCCGATCAAGGCTCTCTCTGTGTATTTATAGTGAAAGTCAGGCTGTTAGGGGATGGACACACGTCGTCCATCCGGCGGTTGAGGAGCCGGTCCACTGATCTTCTTTAATGCAGCTGAGATGTGGAAATGGACATGCGTACGGCGCCGATGCAGCTTTTGAGTGTGTCAAGTGCACAAGAACCGGATATCTGTCCCGATTTGACCAGGCGTGCTCTGCGGATGCGGCGTCAGGTAGTAGCAGCAGGCTTTCTTGGAAACTGGCGAAATAGGCCAGCTGGCACTCCCGGTCGGGACGGGCGGTTCTCGTCTGGTTATGAAACCTCTTGAAGCTCGCGGGCTCGTGGGGAGAGAACGACTCTTGTGGGTCCTCCTGGGGGAAAGTCCGAGATATTCTTCCTGACTGTTCGGACAGTGCGATACCTCTTGGGCTCTCGGCCCGTGGGCCACTTGGTCTCCTCTGCTTGTGGGAGTGTTTCTGGGCTTCTTTAATTGGGCCTGTTCTTCTATGGGCATCCATACTGGGGCCTAACATAGCCCCCCATGCCAAAGGATCTGAAGTTCTCGGTCGTTTGGCATGAAGTTGTCGGTCTGCTGGAGATGTCAGTCGCCCGAAAGCGTGCGCCCTGGCGGCGAGTTTTGCGTGCCAATTTTGACAGGTGATTGTCCTCGGACCTTTTTTCGGGCCGCCGTTTCATTTTCCTGTTGGAGCGTTAAATGCCGCATCCTGCTGACGTGACGCGCGATTAGGCGCCTTGGGAAGGAACAATTGCCAGACTGCTGGGGCGACTGGCCTGTTGACGCGTGGCGGGGGTAATGAGTACGTTTTCCGTACTCTAGGGTTTATTTAAACCCTTCGTTGTCTTGGTCTTTTCATCTTCGCGCCTATTTTTTGTTTCCTTCTTTGTCCAAGCTTCGTTTATTCCTTCTCTCTTTGGCTTTCATGGCGCCCGGAGTTAGAAACATTGCGTCCACGATGACGCTCGATAAGCTCACGGAGATCCGTGATAGGTACCAGATTCCTGAGTCTATGGCTATGGCGATTCCGAAGCCGAACGACAGGGCGCTGTACCCTCCTGATGGCTTTATCACCGTTTACGAGGCTCACCTTAAAGGCGGGCTACGGTTCTCCATTCCGTTGGACCTCTATGACATCATGAGGGCGCTTGCGTGCCCCTTGCCAGGCTTCAGCCGAATGCGATGAGGTATCTGGTGTCCTTGTGCGTCTTCTTCCGCTGTCACGAGAGGATCCTGACCCCTCTTACGGTCAAGGTGCTGTTCCGCTTTACGCAGAACCCTGATTGGATCGTGATGACGCCCCGCCCGGAATTCTCTTCGCTATGCGGTGGCAACCCTGATTCCACGAGGGGGTGGAAGGACAAGTTCTTCTTCCTTGGCGTTTACGAGCACTGGGCCATTCCCAACACATGGGAGAATGTGGCTAGCCAGTACTGTTCTGACCCCTCCAGGGAGGAGCGGAGGGAGGTGAAGGCACGCACGGACTTGGTGCTGGCCAATCTGTGGACTTTTCATCTGAACAAGCGCAATATCTGGCTGGGCGCTGACAAGCTCAGGGAAGCCAAGTGGGAACCACGGGATGAGGCTCCTTGCCCAGTTCCTCCGAGGACTGGGGGTCCCACCGCTGAGTGTTCCTCGAGTGATGACGAGGATTTTGATATCGAGGACATGAGCGACGATGACGTGGCCGCTTCTCTGCCTACGAGGTTGGGAGCTGGCTCTTTTTCTGAGTCCTCGAGACCTGGGGGTCTCGTCTTCGCTTCCACTGCTAATATCTCGTCCGGGCCTCTCAGGGCTGCTGAGCGGAACAGGGGGCTTCCTGAGTCCCAGACCTCTCGTGATGATGATGATGATGACGACGTTCCTCTGATTAAGAGGATGAGGACTGGAGCCTCTCTTTCAGGGCCCTCGGGATCTAGTCGCTTCGCTTTCACTTCCACTGCTGATCTACCTGCCACACCCGCAGAGGTTTTTCCCCAGAGTGCGCGGTCCTCGGATATTCAGCCCCCCAGTGATGACTTTGTCCTCGGTGCTCCCGTTACTTTGCTTGGTGACGTCTCGGGCAGGATTGATCATCCTCCCGAGGACATAGGAGGCCAGAGTGCCGTGAGGGATTCTGAGAGGGGAACGTCGACTGAAATGATCCGGGAGATGGTGGAGGTTGTGGATTTGAGTGTTGACGAGCCGGCGCCTCCTGGCCCTTCTTCTGAGCGTCCTGTTGTTACAGAGGCCGAGCGGTTGCCTGAGGCTTCTAGGGGCACTGACTTCGAGGCGAACCTTCAGGTGGCTTTGTTAGCTGATGAGTCTGTGACTGAAGCGGCGCCTACGGGGCCTAGGAGTGGCCCGCAGGAGTCCGAGCCCCAGGTGGAGTGTGGCCCAGGGGATGACCCTCTGGTTTCTGAGGTAGCCTGTTGTTTCCTTCCTTCCTTTACTTACTTTTCATTGTCATGCTCTGATGAATTTTCTTGTGGCAGCTCCAGCGTTTGATAGCCGGCCTTAACGAGTTGGTGGGAGTGATCGCCCAGTCCCGCCTGGAAGCGAGGTCTTCGAATGCTGCTCGTGAAGCCGTGCAGCGGGCAGAGGCGGAGCTAGCTGGGGCCAAGGAGAAGATTGCTTCTCTTGAGGCCACCAATAAAGATCTGCGACTTAGGCAGAGCCTCCTTCGGGAACGAATCCTCTCCCTGGAGGAGAGGTTGAGGACGTTCGTGCAGATAGCTGAGATGGCTCCTGTTCTGGACGGCAAGTTCCGGGACGGTGTTAGCATGTGCCGCCGGGTGGCGCGATTGATCCGTCCGCGGTTTCCTGTGGCCGTCCTCGATCCCAGGAATGCTGGTGCCTTGAGCATGGAGGACTTGTACGGCGTCGATGGCAGGCCCTTCCCTGGTCCCCCTCAGGCGGGGCCTGATAGCGGACCTCTTACGCCTGAGGAGGTGGTTCCGGCGGAGCAGACGGGATCTTCGGGAGCTCATGAGGCTTAGAGAAGAAGAAGCCGAGTGGCATTCCCTTGACATGCTGCCCACTTGCCCCTTATTCTGCTTTTTTGCTTTTCTGCCATACTTGTACAGAAGATCTCTTTTTGTGAATAAGACTTAGTCCTTTTTGCTTCAAAGCTTCGGACGTTCCTTTTGTATCTTGCTTGTCGTTTTTTTTTTTTGCGGCGTGTTGTCCAGCGCCTAACTTTTTGTTCCACGACAGGCTGCCCCTTCAGATGTTCGACCCTTTACCCCTTCTTGGATTTTAGGCATTTAGCCTTTTCAAAGGCTCTTAGCCTCCTGGGTGTATCTTCGCCGTCTGATTTCTGGGGTCGCTTTAGCCGCGTTTGAACTCCTGAGTTATGGCATCAAGGGCCCGGCCTCTGGGACCGCTCGGCCACAGCTGAGTTTTTGATGACCTCAAGGGCTCGGCCTCTGGGACCGCTTGGTCACAGCCGGCCCGGCCTCTGGGACCGCTCGGTCACAGCCGAATTTTTGAATGACCTCAGGGGCCCGGCCTCTGGGACCGCTCGGTCACAGCCGAGTTTTTGAATGACCTCAAGGGCTCGGCCTCTGGGACCGATCGATCACAGCCGAGTTTTTGAATGACCTCAAGGGCCCGGCCTCTGGGACCGCTTGGTCACAGCCAAGTTTTTGAATGACCTCAAGGGCCCGGCCTCTGGGACCGCTCGGTCACAGTCGAGTTTTTGAACGCCATGGATTGTTGGCCGCTTCCTGCTGCTCCGTGGCTGGGCCTGGGTCTTCGCAGGAAGTGGTTGAGGAGAGAGCATGGAAACACTTTGTTGTAAGGGCAAAAATACACATTTTATTAATGCATATTCTTCTTACATGGAATGGCCACAAGGTCTCTTTTTTCTTCTCTTTTTTTTTTAGTCCGCGCCCATGATGGCCTTGCCCCTCGAGCAGCGTGAGCGGCCGCTTCCTGCTGCTCCGGGGCCGGGCCCGGGTCTTCGCAGGAAGTGGTCGAGGTATCCTTCTGTTGCCAGCCGCTCGAGTTCCGCCTGGAGCTTTTTGCAGTCCTCGGTGTCGTGGCCGCGGCTGCCATGGTAATGACAGTACTCCCATTGGTCACCTCCCTCCGGGTGTTTCAATGCCTTGGGCCATCTTAGGAACCATTCGTCCCTGATCTGCCTCAGGATGTTGGTGAATGAGTCAGTGAAGGCCAATGGGTTTGAGTATTTTTCTTTCCCAGGGACCATCCATTCGGGTGTATCGCGCCCGGACGGTCGCTGGGTTTTCTGGTGGGCGCTCGCCCTTCTGCATCCTCCCCTTGTCCTCGAGGGCAGGGGGTCTTCTGGTGCTACCGGCCGAGTTGTTTCGCCGGCCTTGGGTCCAAAGACAGTCTTCCAGAGCCTGTTGAGCCCCCTCCTGGATGGGGCCGGACTCATGGATTTCTTTTTGTTGAGGTAGTTCCTCGACTCGCCAGGGGCCCGCGCCGACTGCAGTCGCCTGAGCGCCGTGGGACGCGGGCTTTCGGAGCGTGGGCTCCTAGAGTGCTCGCCTGCCTTTTGCTGGAGGCTGGGGATGGCCCATGTGAGGCTGTCCACCTTCTGCGCCAGTTTGCGCACGCTGGTGCCGGGCCGCCGCTGGCTCTGCCGCCCGATGGGAGGCACTCGTCGTGGCGGTCTTCTCCTCGGGCGGACGTGCTGCCTTGTCTGCTGAACATCCTTGGAGCGTTTGCTTGTTGTCGGGGGGTGGGATGCCTTGAGTTTTTTGTTCTTCCCACAGACGGCGCCAATGTTGCGTTCTGGTTCCACGGGTCTCGCTAGGGCCGCGAGTTGGAGATGGTGAGGGCAAGTTTCCGGATGACTTGCTATGGCCGAGAGATGCAGGATGTTGACCACCCAGCCGGGTCTCTCGGGGTACGTTCGATCGGGTACGTGGTTCCCAGGCAACACAAGTGTTGGATGCTAGGGGTCAGAAAAAGTTTGAGACTGGTCATTTTAAGTGGAAAACCTCCCCTTGAATGGGGAGGAAAAACCACTAGGCTCGGGGCCTGTAAAGAGTTTCACTATATGGGTTGGAGATTTTACAGAGTACAGTTGTGAGGGTTAAGCCCTTCCCTATCTCTCGTTTTGTGTGTATCTCCTAAGTAAGCTATGCTCACTGGGGGCCTTTTTACACGTCTTTGAGGAGTTGGGCGTGGAGAAGGAGAAAGCTTGATGGAAGCTTTGTGAGTCTGGAAGGTTCTCCCTTGCGTGCCTCCCGAAAGATGTCTCTCCGATCAAGGCTCTCTCTGTGTATTTATAGTGAAAGTCAAGCTGTTAGGGGATGGACACGCGTCGTCCATCCGGTGGTTGAGGAGCCGGTCTTCTGATCTTCTTTAATGCAGTTGAGATGTGGAAATGGACATGCGTACGTCGCCGATGCAGCTTTTGAGTGTGTCAGGTGCACAGGAACCGGATATCTGTACCGATTTGACCAGGCGTGCTCTGCGGATGCGGCGTCAGGTAGTAGCAGCAGGCTTTCTTGGAAACTGGCGAAATAGGCCAGCTGTCACTCCCGGCCGGGACGGGCTGTTCTCGTCTGGTTATGAAACCTCTTGAAGCTCGCGGGCTCGTGGGGAGAGAACGACTCTTGTGGGTCCCCCTGGGGAAAAGTCCGAGAGATTCTTCCTGACCGTTCGGGCGGTGCAATACCTCTTGGGCTCTCGGCCCGTGGGCCACTTGGTCTCCTCTGCTTGTGGGAGTGTTTCTGGGTTTCTTTAATTGGGCCTGTTCTTCTATGGGCCTCCATACTGGAGTCTAACAAAGTTGATATGATAAGTTTAAATTAATAATTTGATGATGATTATTGTTGTTTAATATTTTCGGATAATGTTTATTGTATTATGTTATATTCGGACAGTATTTAGACGATGGTTAATGGGTCTAATGTTATATTTTAATTGATCAGACAACTTCGGATGATATCAGCTGATGTTTCAGTTATTTAGATGGTAGTATTTCATTTTTAGGACAGTTTTAGAACGTGTTAAATGATATAATTTAGTTTTCGGACATATTTAGATAATGATTATGATGTAATGTAGTATGATGTTCAGATTTCGAACGGTTTTAGCATGTTATATAATGTTGTTTTGAGTTTTAGGATAGTTTTTGGGATATCTAAATGATGAAATATTAATTGTCAGATGGCTGGTCATGAATTGATATTAATGTATAATTATTTCAGTTGTTCGATATATGGTTGTCGGATATAATCTTATAGTGTATGATTTATTTCTGCAGAATTTGCTATACTTTTATTATGTTTTTGGACAGGTGTCATTTCTTATTTAAGGTCCGACGTCACGTTTCGGGTTGATGTCGGAGCCATATGAGACGTGGCTTGTTTTGAATCCCGTGTATGTTTAAATTTATTTATTTGTGGTTGGTTGAGATATCGACGTGCAGTTCATCTTTATAGGTTAATTAAATGATTAAATTGATTTAATAATAATTGATTAAAGTTTGTATCTGAATCGGGATTTAGGACAAGTCATTTACAATCTCTCAATGTTGATTTTTAGGGTGAATCGGTCGTTATGTCTGGCAAGAAAGAAAGCATATATCTGAGCTTTCTATTCGGAGTTCAAGGATGAATCCGAGCTTTCAATGGGGGAATATTGATGGGAGATGAGCGCAAGCCCGGCGTATGTACCTCTGCATAGATGTGTGGCTCGAGCACGTTGTTTCTATAGAATACCCTTTTCACTTGGATTATGAGACTCTGGAAAAACAAACGAAGAATTTATGGGGTTTGGAGTAGTCAGTGATTTCTATTGGTATTTTTATAAAATTATCTACTGTCTTTTGTGAGTTTATTATATCCTTTCCTCCTTATATCAGTTTTGATATATAAAATAACCATTTGAGAACTTCGCTAACTCCTACTCTCTTTGTTGTCTTGATCATTTTGGTTTTGAGCAAGTATTTAGTTATACCAATTGATTCAAAATATATTTGTGAGAAAGGTCAAAATATGTTAAAATTTGACTGTTTAATTAGAAGTATCTAGTGGGCTTAATAAAAAAAATTAGTTCAATTATTATCCCATCTATATCTAATTTTTCCTTTATTATTTATATAATTTTTTGAGTGGAATCAACTAACTCCATATCTAATTTTCCTTTATTATTTAAATAATTTTTTGAGTGGAAGCCACTAACTCCAAATCCAATAAGGAGGATTCACCGCTGCCAGAAAGCTACAGGATAGATTTTGAGGTATCTCTCCAGAAAGCTACAGGTGACAAGTACATGGTGTTGAAATTTATGAGGAAAATTAGGAGTGCACATTTAGAAATATTTCATCTATAAAATATAACTATATTTGCATATAGACAAGGACATGGTGTTGAAGAAATGGCCAGGATCATGGATGAATCATACTTATATCAAACTCTTAGATTCTGTTGGAAGGAGATGTGCCCGAATATGAGAAGGATACTAAAAGAACAAAAAAGCTCACAAGGAAAGAGTTGCCTGGGTAATTGCTGGCATCTCCGGCGTGGTTGCATTGTCTGTCCAATTCTTCTCGCCCCAGTGCCATAACATACTTTCCCAAAAGCAGAATTTCTCAAAGCATATCTTCAATCGCGGGTCTTTTATCTGCTTCTTCCAATGACCATCGGTGTAGTTCCCTTTCTCAGCTTGCCTTCGGTCCCACTCCAACGCTGCCTTCTGCTTTGACCTAAGCAAACAGTATCTATGCAAGTTTTCTGGCATCGAATCGTGCACCTTCCACCACGTTCTGTGTGCAACATCGCTGGCAAACTCATGCAATATTTCGACGTTCCAGTTGCAATCGTAGTCCCGGAAGCATAGCCATGGCTTCAGCCCGAGGTAGTGAAGAACATAGAGCTCTGGAGGATCGGCTCCAAATAAATGGGTTTTCATCTCTTTCTTCTCAGGTTCGTCACCAACCCAATAATGCTTCAAGAAGTTCATGCGCTTCGGGATCCGATGCCACCACGTAAAGATCTCATTTAGATACCCTTGATCTCCACCATTGTAAGACTCTATCACATTAATGTGGTCCATTAACAGCTGGAATGTGCAATTGGATGGCTCAACGACCATCACCCCCGAGTTGAATAAAGTAGCATTATTTCCTATCGCAGATATTTCTGGCATCCGAAACAGAAAATCGATATTTCTAAGTATAAGCAAGTCCGCATCTATGAAAATGATCTTGTCATAGTCAGTGAGCTGCCAGAGACGGAATTTGCTGTAGTTCCACTCGTTGTAGGCTTCTGGTTCAGCTTTTGGGTTCCTTATTCTTTGAATTGTATGGATTTTCCAACCTGCAGCCTCCAATCCTCCCCTGTGATAGTCGCTGATTGTTTCATCAACAAGTATTACAAGATCTCTCGATGAACCTGCCATGCGAATGCTCTGCGCAGCTGCAATGGCCCCACATACATACACCTGTGCTGAGTGCAGGATAGTTGCATATGCTTCTCGGTGTGCACTCTCAGAGGATAAATGTTCTGGTTAAAAACTTCCAATTAGTTCAACAATCACTGTTTTCAAGCAAACCGTAATACCTAAATCCCTACTTAAATTATTTTGGATGTACTTAATTTTTTGGGTTTATTGGATGTACCGAATTAATGGTATTTTTGTGAATTTTGAAGGATATCGGTTCGGCATTCCACACTTGAGGCCCACTACTGGCATGAGAGGTGCAGTTTTTTGAATGGATGTGCCCGAGGCATGCCTAAGGTGCGCTCGAGCGTGGGTCGCCTTTTAAAACCGCGCACAGGTTAGGGTTTCACCATTTTCACGCAGCTGGGGCAGTGGGAGAGAGGAAGAGGAGGAAAGAAAGAGAGAGAAAGTGGTGTCCGGCGTATCAGTGCATCATTTTTTCAGATCTATTGAATATAAGATTGATACAAGTATCCGTAAGCCAAATCTTTGGTCTTTTTTCGTGTCTGACGATATTTGTGTATATTTTGAAGATTTTCTTTACATGCATGTTATTTTTATACACCCCATCTCTTTATTGTGTATATGCATTTATGTTTTACGGTTGTTTGGTGATTTTATACAGGTATTTGCAATTTTGGTGGATTTTGTTATTTATAGAAACCCGGAATGATATATATGTATATTTGTATATCCGTATGCTATGGAACCATGAACTAGGCCTTGTATTAGTCCATATGCATACTGCCGGGGCTGGAGTTATTATGTGGTCCATGGCAGTTCGAGACTCGAGGGGTCGATATATGTGATTCAAGATATGCGGCATTTGGTACCACACCCGATGAGGAGGCTTAGTCCTGACGAAGACGTCTGTGATATGTTGTCTCCCTTCCGTCGGCAGAAAGGTGGAGGCATGTTGTAGTTGACTTATCCCACTATGTATTTAAATGATAACCATTATAAGAAATTAACGAAAATTAATACATTCGAATGTCCTAATTTATAACTAAATTTGAGGTTGTACCCAAAGTCGCAAGTGGCAAAATATAGTAAGTAAGTTCCGAGTCTATAGGAGATAAGGTACATAGATGGCTTTGAGCTGCTGGCCTAAAATACAACCAGGCCTTAAGCTGATAGCCTAAAACGCAGCCGATATAGCTAAGGTTATCGAACGTGTGTAACCTTTCCTCAAGTTGGTCCTTTAAATATTTGATTCTTTGATATCCTGTATACTTTGTATTTCTGTATGGATTTGCATTGGACTGTAATTTAAAATGCGTGGATTGGCCCACGGATTGAGCAATAGGAATGTCTCGTACGTATAAATATATGTTAAGCCCGGAACATACTTTGATTATATGTTTTGGTTCCGGTTTCCTTTGTTTTTTGCATATGAGATTATGAGATTTGGATCCGAACGATGATATCTGTACCACGTGGATGTGATCTCAAATCACAATATGCTATGATACGATATGACATCATCTATGAGATTTGACTGGATCGTGATTTATTATGATTATATCCTGTAGGGATGATTTAATACGAACAATAATTTAGTATGAGACTATTTCTTGGTTTTCATAGATTTTATGGATCTTATATTTTGTTTTACACGATTGTTATATGAATCCAATCCTTTTGATTTATATGTATTGTTTTACATATACGATAATACTTGTTAGGATTTAGGCTCATATTTTCATATTTTATCCATTCAAATTAATAGCTTGGATACAATTACAGGAGTTGAGACTCGATTTGATGTGGCATTGTTTTTCTTGGAGAGTATGGATGTTTATGCCCATTAGGCTTTTGATCTTGGGGGTGTATTTGGTTAGTGTGGATGGTCGGTTATGGGCCGTGGACTCCGCATTGAGTATTATGGGATATTTATGTGATATGTCTATGGATCCGAATTATTGTATGGATTAAAGAGCCGCTTGATTTTTTTCGGGTAATCAAACAGAAGCGGATTCGGTCTCTATCACTTCGAACTTGGATCATATATATTACAACTAACAAATAAGATGTCTTAAAATGGTGGAAACTCGTTCATTGGTATATCCTCCGACATACAAGTCAAAAATTCTTCCCAGATAGATGGAAAGATAGGAGTAAATGGATGATACTTGGATGCGTGTAATGATAGATTGAGTGTTTGAGTGTGCTTGACCAGGAAGCGGTTTAGAGATTTGGAAGATTGAGCTCCGATGATTACGTCGGGCTAAGGAGTGGCTTTGAGAGATGGAGGGTTAAGCTTCAATAAGTGTAACCGACGGAGGGGTGGCTTAAAGATGGAGGATTGAGTTCCAATGAGTATGCCGACGGAGGGGTGACTTAGAGATGGAAGATCGAGCTCCAATGAGTGTGCCCGACGGAGGGGTGGTTTAGAGATGGATGACTAAGTTCCATTGAGTGCGCTTAACTGAGGGGTGGCTTAGAAATAGAAGATTGAACTCTGATGAGTGCGCTTAACTGAGGGGTGGCTTAGAGATAGAGGATTGAACTCTAATGAGTGCGTCTGATTGAGGGGCGGCTTAAAGACAAATGACTAGGCTCCTGCGGGTTTGCTCGACCGAGGGGCGACTTATTAGAGAGACGGAGGACTTGGCTCTTGTGGGTGCGCTCAGCTGAGAGAGGGCTTAGAAATATCGAGCGAGTTCTGCACTCGTCGAGGAGTGATTGGTTGATCAATGCACTCGCAATCGGGGGGTCAACCGAATGAGGAAAAGAATCCTGGATGTTGATGATGAGGAGAGAAACGCTCGTTGGTCCCTGCTCTTGCTACAAATGGAGGGGTTCTCTGCGCCACGTTCTATAAATTGCCTTCACAGGTCTAGAAGCGCGAGGGCTCAGAGCTGGCAGGAGGATCAGGCCTCACGAGAGACGACAAGAGAGTGGGGAAGCTTTATGGGTCTTCTCTCTGTTCGCTCCTCTATCATTCTATTTGCTTCTGCCTTGCGGGTGATTTGCTATGGCCATGAGATCCTCTAATGGATACGACTTTGGCTGCTTTTAAGCTCGATCGCTTAGAGTGATTTTCTCCTCCCCCTCCAATTGGGATGTAGGGGTGTTTATAGCGTTTGGAGTTAGTTTAGCCTTCACTAGGCCTCACAACTAGTGACAGCTGCCCACTCAGATTTGATGAGCTATCGTTGCCGTTCTAGTGAGATTTGCAATCTTAGGCGATTTTTCGGGAATATTTACTAAGTTGTCTTTGGCAGTTATGGTAAGCGTCTCCTGCATACATACGCTGCCTTGTCTAGGCTATCGGCCGCTGAGTTGGAGGGCTCCGTGTGCTGAGATCAGTTAGGGCATATGGGGGGGGTATCTGCTGGGCCTGCTTAGTATCTGTCTCTATTAGGCTATCAGCTGCTGATTGGGCCCGCCTCATGGGGCTTTAACTCCCTAGGCGCTCCGATTGGCGAGCTCAATCCTGGGTTAGCCCATAAGATTATCAGACCTATCATTATGTTTCGTAGATAAGTTATTGTTTCATTGGATATCTCCTTTTTGACTTATGGATAGTAGGTCATATATTTTGTTATCCAAATTATATCTAATGAAGTCTTGTGCAAATTGTTTTGTGTTGGGTCTTGTGCATGTATGGACTATCATGCCCGGGTTGAGATTTATCGTTATTGATGTATTCGTTGGATTTTATAATGTGATTTTATTTATTGACCTGCGTATTATGTACCGGGGACATGACACAAACTTGTAGCACAACACACAGAATGGCATAAAGAACCGCAACAGCATTAGAAAAAATTGAAAAACTGACCTTTTGGATTGAGAGGAACTGCAAGTTCACATGATCCAATGGGGAGCTGGACCTTTTCTCTTAATGTATTCAAATTTGGATTATAAAGCCATGCTTTCCCTACACGTGACACAAGTTCCTTGCAGGTGAAGAGATTAGGAATAGGGAAGCAATCAGTCACCAACATTACTTGCACCTGGTGAGACCCTTTAGCAGAGGCAGCAAGCCTTGCGGCTGCAAGCTGGAGGTGCAACCGAGCCACATCTCTCGACCATTTTCCAGACTTGTTGCAAGGAAGCTTCACAGCAATGAGGTCAATCCGAGCATTACCAGGGACCTGGATGTTAGGTAGAGAAGGGCAAGTAGGTAATTCAAATTCTTCTTCCTCATCTATCCATTCAGGAAAGAGGGTTTCCCAAGTAACGATATCTGAGTGATGGTCCAGATGCAAAACAATATGCTCAGCAGAAGGCAACAGCTCCTGCCAACTGTCAATTTCACTGTCATTGAAATTTAACAGTCCTATTCCCCTGTACTCATCCCTGTCAGCCAGCTCTTCAACAACTTTTGAGAGGTCATCCCAATCAACATCTAAGTTTGATACGTAAACCAAATTCTCTCCTGTCCATCTTCCCGCAAGATTATGCCTACATGCAGTAAAATAGATTTAGGGATAATGCATTTTTTTCTTTTTATTTTGGGAGGGGGGGACACTCTCCTGTCTTAGTTTAGCCGAAACTAAATCCACAAATTAACAGAATTAAGGTTCTTCCTATGAAGAAATTATGTAGGGATAATTATCTGATCTTGAATGTGCACATGAGAATATGTTATCAAGAATCCTCATTGCACTTGCTGGTGTTCCCTAAGCACCCCTTTTTTGCCATAATGTATTGAATATTTTCTTGGAAAAAAATTGATATTGAGAAACCTTGTGTTAAGAAACAAATATGAACGTTTTCCAAGTGAATGAAAACTTGTTGGTAATACTTCAAAGCAAGAGGAATAAACGAGAGAGCTTACTGGGTTCTGTAATTGAATAAGTTGTCCGTATTATTTACTGCTGGTGAACGAAGTAGTGTAAAAAAAGCTCCAGCGATAGTAATAACCAGGATGATCCTTAATTTTGGTAACTTGCAGTGAAAGGTTCTAACTTGAGGAGTATGCAAGGCCTTCTCGACATCTTTAAAATCTTTATTTCTCTTGAACCTTCTTTTGTTTGAATCTTCACTGATTCAAAGTTAACAGACAAATCAGCACATAAGCCAGGTCAAAATGGAGCTGGAGGAGGGACTTCAACAAGAAAACAGGAAAATAAATAATATAAAAAATAAAAGACTGTCAATTGCAAAGATACCATATAGCATTAATTTTCTTTATCCCTGCTTCAAATTACCTCTAAGTCGGATCACTGTACACATCTGAAAACCAGCAGATAAAAATGACTAAGATGATGAAACAGGCGGAAGATGCGGACCTATACAATTCCATTTATTTTTAACATTTACTATGATTCATCCCGTTAAATACAGGAAGAAACTGATAAATGGTTCTGAGGCCCACATTACTTCCTCTCTTTTTCTCTCATTTGGGTTGAAGTAATTAATCAACATAAAATCACCAACTTGAGCCGTTCTATATGTTGAAATTATTTGCTCAAATGGTCCTCATTATTGTCCTGATAAACAACCAATACCTTCAGCACAAAGAATTCTTCTAATATCATAGTACCAAAAACAATAGATGAGTACCAAAAACAAAGCTATGACCAATTGTAACAGACCCTAGGAATACTGGCCCTAAGAAATAAAGAATAGCAAAAATTTGTGGTCCACCACTCTTCCATAAGTTTTTTGTTCATTATTTTTACTCCCATTAATCAGATGAGCAACTACCAGCAATTTACCGAGGGCAAGTTGCCCCATGTTTACCTTGGTATTCAAAAAATTGGTTCCCTTCTTCTAATTTTCATTATCTTGTGTTCAATAAGAATGAACCTTGGTACAACAATATAGTTGCTCCATTGCAACCTAAAAGTTACGGATTTAAATCATGGAAATTTCCGTTCTGCAATTGTAGTGTAAGGTTGAGTACATCAAATCCTTCCCAAAGCCTACAATGCAGGAATCTTTGTTTACTGAGCCACCCTATATCTCTTTTTCGAGGTGTAGAGAAGCATTGTGGTGACTATGTATACTCGTCAATTATGAAATCCAAATAAAACACCAATTATATGATCTCTGTGATTCTCCTGTGTTCGAAAAATTAGGAGAGATCGTTTCATGAACTCCGCTAACAAAGCACAAATATTCAATCTTTGAGAATAGGGCTTGTTTAATTCCTATAGTCAACTGAAAATGATTGGATTTTTTCCCTTCCATTGCAATATTATGTGTTCCCCAAATTAATATGTTTGACATTTTTCTCAATGTGCTCTCTCTATATAGACACTACAGTGCAGCTTTGGTTTCTGATAATAACCATAAATTTCTTCATCCATTTTTATACCCGCAGCTAATATTCTACTGCACCCACTTAGATTACGCAAAAGACTTGCACCATACATGGTAGTAAGGGAGCTCTCTATGCTGTCCATGCTCCCTGCTGGGCTGTGATGCATCCACATTTTCCACTACGGGAAGCATGCTCTTCAATCTTCTCCAACTATAAATGAACATTATAAAGTACAAAATAAAAACAGATTGATAATTGAACAGAAGAAGTCGTATTTGTGGTCTTCTTGTTGAAGAAGTCATATATGTGGTCGATTTATTAAGCCAGAGAGAGCCACACAAGCGATAGAAAAGCTGTTTTGCACCGAAAAGAGACAAGACGCAGAAACCATCCAGATGCTAGTCTAAAAATCCGTGCAATTCATAGTTGGCCTAAGATCACATAAAAATTTCTCCAAAGCCTCCCTTAATAATAGCACATGGTCAACATCTAATCAAGAATTTAGATTATTGCTCTAAAAAATCAGAACAGCAAAATTGGCACCATCCAGGCATCCACAACTAATATTACAAATCACAATTCACCGAAGCTAAACAACATAGGGTGATTGTTTTACATTAACAAAGCACATTTAGAATGCAAACAAGATGAACGACAAAGAGTTGAACTAAAAAGTACTTGTTAATAACCTAAAATCAGTGACTAACAAATATAACAAAATCAATTGGAAATTAAGACAAGAAAAACAACAAATGGAAAATTAAGGTCGAATAGGAGGGGAAGAGAGAGAGAGAGAGAGAGAGAGAGAGAGACTGACGTTGAAACGGAGACACGGTGTCTGGCCTCGACAGATTTTGGAGAAGCATCACTTAATCCTCTCATCTTCCTCAATTGTCAGTAGCAAAAAGGTACTAGAGCGATCTACTCAAAAAAAAAAAAAAAAAAAATCTAATCCACAGAGCACCTTTTCAAGTCAAGATTGCAGAAAACGCATTTCACTAGCATCCAAAAACAAAAACCGGAAGCAGAAACAATGGAATTTTGATTTTGAAAAAAAAACAAAAGGAAACAAATTGACGATTGTGGGAGGCACGAACTGATTAATGATCAGAGAAAAATCTCAAATTACCTGAAATCATGGAGTCGCATAAATTTTGACGGCGGTGGTGAAGTCGACAGTGTGGCGGACTTGGGGGCTTGTGGAAGGCGGTTAGACTGACTGCTAAGAATTTACAGCAGGAAATCGATGGAGCATTTGATTAGTTCAAACACACAAAATAGAGACGGGAGATTTTTCGTTATCAAAAAAATATATAATATATTTATCTTATAT